>UELU01138681.1:0-18385 GCA_900490025.1 Megastigmus dorsalis
TATATATATATATATATATTTATGCATGTTTGCATATATGCGCGCAAGTTCGCCGCGTTGTGGTATATCTATGTACGTGTATTTATGTATTTCTTTGAACGTTGCGTCGCGCCGGGCCGTGAGTCATAAAAGTCGAGGATATAAAAGCGCAGAGAGAGAGAGAAAGAATAAACGATAGATACGATAGATAAATTGATTGATAGATATAGATATAGATATTGATGGATAATAATCGTTTATTTGCAATCTTAGGGCAACTTGTGCTCTCACTGCGGCACACTAATTTTTCTGCATCGTATAAAAACGCGCGTGTTTCAAAATAATAAAAAGCTCCAAAATCTCCCGGCTCTGTTATTATAATCTCGTGCACCCTTTGCAGCGTACGTGTGTGTGTGTGTGTGTGAGTGCACACTTTTGGGTATAAAATAGTAGTTTGGCGAACAAGTAGCGATCGGAGGAAGGACGTGTACCCCCCCACACATACACACGGTAGAGAGAGAGAGAGAGAGAGAGAGAGAGAGAGAGAGAGAGAGAGAGAGAGGAGAAAGGAAAAAGAGAAAGAAGAATCGTATATAGCCTCTCTTCGCCCAGCAAATTCTCTCTCTCTCTCGTCGTATGGTTATGCCATTAAATCTTATATATACCGAGAGAGAGAGAGAGAGAGAGGAGAGGGAGAGAGGGACAAAGAGAGGAAGAGGGAGAGAACACACACACACACGTGTAGACACACACACACACATACTCACTCGAGAGTGAGAGAGGAACGGAGAGGAGCGTAACCTTTCCTTGACCCGCATACTGAGCGGCTTTCTGCCGTGGCTCGAACCGTGCGGCTCCAACCGTGGGAACACTACTCGGCGACTCATCCCCCTCCTCTCCCTCTCTCTCCCTCTCTCTCTCACTCGCTCTCTCGCTCCTCCACCACCTCCTCCTCTCTCTCTCTCTCTCTCTCTCTCCCATTTTCCTTTTCTCTTTTTCGCTCGGCTCGGCAGCGCGGAGCTCGCTCTCCGGCTCTCTAGCGCTGCAGTACAGGCTCTCCGCAGCTCCTCTCTCTCTCTCTCTCTCTCTCCCTCCCCGTTTGCACCGGGGCCCGCGTGGACAAAGTAATGGCCGACCGCCACATCCTCTCTTCTCCTCACCTCCTCTCTCTTTATATCCTCGGTTCTCCGCGTATCCGCCGCACCCGGTGCTCATGCCACTGCCGCCGCCGCCGCCGCCGCCGCCGCTGCTGCTACTTTTCTCCTTTTTCTCTCTCTCTCTCTCTCTCTCTCTCTTCCTCATTTCGTCGCGACCATTCACATATACATATACCCAAACACGCACACACACACACACACATGCACCCACGCAAACACACACACACATGTATGTATATGCATAATAAGAATAATAATACACGCACGCAAGGATATCACCTGGGTTATGCTCTAATCGAGACCGTTTCTCTTTGTTCCCCCCCGATGCACAGATGTCAGAACGGCTGGACCGGACCATTCTGCGACCAATGCGTCCGCTATCCTGGCTGTCTGCACGGTAGCTGCCAGAAGCCCTGGGAGTGTCTGTGCGACGAGGGCTGGGGCGGCCTCTTCTGCAACCAGGACCTCAACTTCTGCACGAATCACAAGCCCTGCCGCAACGGGGGCACCTGCTTCAACACCGGCCAGGGCTCCTACACCTGCGCCTGCGCCCCGGGCTTCAACGGCACCGAGTGCGAGACACCGCTCCTCGACTGCCAGGCCAATCCCTGCCTCAATCAGGGCACCTGTCTGCCCTCCAACTCCACCCAGGACGAGACCAGCATCAGCACCAGCAGCAGCGGCAGCGGCAGCGGCGGCAGCAGAAGCGACGCCGCCAGCGGCACCAACGCCGCCGAGAAGAACATCGCTCGCAAGTACAAGTGCTCCTGTCCGGCCGGCTGGCGCGGCCGACACTGCGAGGTGAGCTCCAGGTCCTGCCGGGACTCGCCCTGCGCGCGGGGCGCCACCTGCGAGGACGACAGCGAGCGCGGCTACACCTGCCACTGTCCGGCCGGCTACGCCGGACCCGACTGCGACCACCAGATCGACGAGTGCGCGCCCAATCCCTGCGCCAACGGCGGCACCTGCGCCGACCTCGTCGCCGGCTTCCAGTGCACCTGTCCGCCCGGATTCACCGGGGAGCGCTGCCAGGTGAACGTCGACGACTGCCAGGGCGGACCCTGCCTCAACGGCGGCACCTGCGTCGACCTCGTCAATCGGTTCCGCTGCCAGTGCGTCCCCGGCTACGTCGGCAGGCTCTGCCAGGACAAGGTCGACTACTGCCTCGCCAAGCCCTGCGCCAACGGCGGCTCCTGCCTCTCCACCACCAACGACTACCAGTGCGCCTGCAAGGCCGGCTTCTCCGGCAAGGACTGCAGCGTCGACGTCGACGAGTGCAAGAGCTCGCCCTGCCAGCACGGCGGCACCTGTCGCAACCGCGTCAACGGCTTCGTGTGCGAGTGCCCGGAGGGCTGGCGCGGCGAGACCTGCGCCGAGGCCCCCGCCCGACCCGGACCCGCCGGCTACTGGTCCGCCGCCCAGCCAGCCGCCAGCCAACAGCCCACCGGCGGCAGCGGCGGCAGCGGCGGCAGCGGCGGCAGCGGCGGCGACGGCCAACAGTCCCGGGGCAGACAGGCGGCGGTCGCGGCCTCGCCCGAGGCCAGACACGCGGCCCTCACCACCGAGCACGTCGTCGTCATCGCCACCATCTCGACGGCCGTGCCCGCCTTCGTCCTGGTCGCTGCCCTGGCGGTCATGTGCATGAAGCGCAGGCAGAAGCGCGAGCAGGCCAAGGCGGACGAGGAGGCGAGGCTGCAGAACGAGCGCAACGCCGTGCACAGCAGCATGAGCAAGCGCGCCGGCGCGCTGCTCTCGCCCCAGTTGGACGCGCCTCAGCCGGCCGGTGACAGCCACATGATCAAGAACACGTGGACGGCGCAGTCGGGCTGCGTGCAGGGTCTGGGACCCGAGCGCGTCCAGGCCAAGAGCGTCAACAACGCGGCGGCGGCTGCTGCGGCGGCTGCGGCTGCGGCTGCGGCGGCGGCGGCCGAGGGTTCGCTCGACGGCTCGATGCACGAGGGCTACAAGGCGGAGCCGGTGCTCTCCGCCCAGGAGGCGAGGTCGCGGACGACCAAGCAGCTCAACACCGAGGCGGCGGCGCACAGAGCCTCGCAGCATCTCTACCAGAAGGAGAAGGACTGCGGAATGGGAGGAATGGGGGGCCTGGGAGGACTCGGTATCGCCTCCTCGTGCCACCAGCTCATGGACTCGAAGCGATCGTCCGTGCTGTACGGGGCGACCGAGAGCGGCTGCTGCTCCGCGAGCTGCGGGGACGTCGTCAAGAGGCCGAACACTAGTATAGCGGAGACGCCGCCCGACGAGGGGCAGCAGCAGCAGCACCAACACCAACACCAGCAGCAGCAGCAGCAGCAGCAGCAGCAGCAGCAGGGCTCGGAAACGCCCGGTTGCGCCGTCTACGTGATCGACGACCATTACAACAGGCACGACTCGTCGCTCGCGGCGACGCTCGCCACGGAGGTCTAGCGACGCCCCCGCGCACGACCTCTAATCGATATATCGGACTGTGTTTATTATTATTAATTAATTCAATTCATTTGACCGCGCCGCCAACGTATTTTACGACTCTTGGATGTATTTATGCTCGACGATTTGGGTGAAACGACCAGCTGATGATGAACAATGAAAACAGAATAAGACACTCTCGGGGTCGGCCGTTAAACTCCGACGCCTCGCGTTGATTACATATATTGTGCGAGGAGTCGAATGAAATCGAATACGACGATGACGAAAAAAAAAAAAAGAAATATGGATGCTGTGCAGACGGAACGAGAACCGCGCGCGTCTCTCGATCCGTTTAGTGTTTAGCTATTAAATAGGTATCATGCTCGAAGCGCCTTTGTACAGAACTAATTTATTATTATTGTTATTTCCTATTATATTATTAATATTATTATTAATATTATTTTTTATTAATTATAATTATATTGTATTATTTTTTATAATTGCTATAATGTGGAATTACGATTACGAGAATGTGTCTCTGCGTATCTGTGTCTGTGTGTGTGTGTGTGTCGAGCCGCGGGGGATTTTACCCCACGCGTCGAATTATTGTTTCCGAGTGACTGTGTTCGGTAAGATGCGTGACGAAGACGACAGCGATATTTTTTTGGCGATATATAAATATTGTATATCACTTTTTTTTTTTGTATAGTTCAATGTGAATATATCTGTGTACGTACGTATGCGTGTGTGTATAATGGTGTTAACAAAGTAACGAACATTCGACTCGAAAGAGAAAGGAATGCGGGTAGAAACTGACTGTGCTTAGATTCGTATATATAGATATATAATTTGTATTCACATTCATTTTACGACGCGCATTCGAACAAGCACTTGCGCGCGCGCGTCTGTCCCTTTTTAAGCGCACAGACTCACGCGCGCAAGTACACACACATGTATACACGCGCACGTGACCCGGCTTTGTATCGAGGGGGAGGGGAAAAAAGTGTCGGCTATGAAGATCATTGGATTATAAGCGATTTTCTTGTAATTTTCATCTGTTCCTCAGTTGAGCTCGGATGAAATTTATACAGAATCTCGAATGGGATTAAACCGAAGCGCAGCTACTTCTTTGATCAACTCTTATAGAATTGCACTCAAAAGAGATAACCGTGTATACTCGTTTTGTGCTTTCGGTTAAAAACTTGGCACTTCTTTCTTATGCCCCGAGATAAAACTGCGAATCGTGCGATTAGATTAGGCAGGCACGCCAAGTGTGATACTCTCTTGTTTCTCTCTCGCTCTCTTTCTTTCTATTTCTCACCCACCCTGTCTCTCTCTTTCTCTCCCTTGTTCCTCTCAAAGGGAACTGTCTCTTTCCTGGAGTTCATTGACAGTCTGTCGCTCTGACGATATAGTAGCGTCTTCGAATCCTAAAAATAAGCTCGTTCAAGTGCTCCACCGAACAAAAAGATTCGGAAGCGAATGCTTCTCCATCCCGAAGCTGCGCACACGCACACAGAAACTCTTCGAAATCACGGTCTGTCGAGCACCATGGAAATAGAGAGAGAGTGAAAAAATCGAAAAAGAGAGAAAGAGTTTTCCAAGGAGAAAAAGAAAGAGAGAGAGAGGGAAGTAGGCAACGATAGCAGGCCCCGTCCAAAAATTTTTTCTCGGCGCTCTAAAACGATGGAGAAAAATCGACAATCGCTATTCTTTCTCGTGTGATTATTTCCCTTTATTTATTGCTTTTGATCATTAAACAAAAATAGTCGGACAAAAAAATTTTTTCATCTTTTTTGTTTTTACCAATTTATTTCAAAGTGTAAGACCGACGGCGATTCTCGATTTTGTGAAATTCCAGCGTGCGCCAACAACGGATTCCAAAGTCCGGCATTATTATGCTATTAGCGAGATCGATTCCACAGCATGTAAAATGGACGCGGTGCAAGCAAACGTGAATTGTAAATTTTTCTTCTTCTTTTTTGTCGAAATTGACAAGACCTATTATAGTTTCTAATGTGACTTGCTCGGGGAGACTTAATTGGTTTGCTAGCTCCGTTTCCATATCGTATGACAAATGACGACTGTTTTGTTACTGTGCGATTTTTTGATGAGTAAACTATTTATTTATAATAATAATGATGATATTGTTGGTGATAAACGATCATGACGATATTAGATGATATGGAAAAATGGAACAATGATGACGATAAGCGACGACGAGATTAATAATGATGATGATAATGATGCTGATGATAATGATAGTAATGATAATGATGATAATGATGAACCAAGATTCATTAATGTTCCTCTTAAAATATTAATAAATATTAAAGTCAGACTTGGGGTTTCGCATTGCTTTCAGTATGTGAACCCAAAAAAACGCGGGCGATGCGTGGTCCTACAGACAACTCTTCATCCCTCGTTTATAAAGCAGCAAATGAAGGTTGTAAGAAAGAAAAGTGATTAAAAGTTATTTACCAAGGCAAGACAATAGCGCGATTACTATTCAGATACGTAAACGCTCTTGTCATTTTTTGTACTTACATCTCTTTCCACTTGTATATCATCCTATTTTTCTCAAAAAAGAAAGACACACTTTTCATTGCGGACCTTGGTGAAAAAATATCTGTTACTTCGCTTGATAAAAAAAACAATTGCCATTTCTTTCATTTAGCGCACTTATTTTTTGTATTTTTTTCGTCTGAATCAAATTGCAATTGAAGCTATTTTTTCATCGAGGTTTTATTCTTTCGATTTGTCTTTTCCCCCGCATCCTAATTTGTGCATAATTTCTAGATAATAAAGCATTGTAAAGACTTCGTAGGTTATAACTTTTTGTAAAATAAAGATGCGAATCTGTTTATTTGTAGTAGCCGTGTACAATTATAATTAATTAATATTATTATATCATTATATCAATACCATTGTAAATAGACAAATTGTCAATATAAAATGTCAAAAGAGCGACAGTGAACGATTAATAACGATACATTCAAAGATACATTTGGCCTTATTCTTTGACCTCAAAAATTTCTACCATTACTCTTATACATTTATACCTGTTGCATTTTTATTTTTATGCAATTTAATTAATTTGATGATAAAAGAACCGTAGTTGAAATAAAAGTACGATGCAAGATAAAATTTTTTATTGGTAAAATTTAATGAAATTGATTTATAGTTAACTGTAAATAAATATTATACAGGGATTAGAAGCTATTAGTAAAATATAATTTAATGATTTGAATAATACTCAGAGTTTATCATCAATAATAGAAAATTAACAAGAAAAAAATAAATGAAAAAAGAAAAATATTTATAGTTTTTTTTTTCACTTAAAAGTTGAGAAAATCTTTCGCTTCAAGTAAGATTCATTTGTGTTATAATATATCGATAAGTCTTAAATCACAAAAATTTTAATTTTGTCATTAATAAAATATAAGAATGATACCCTAAATGCCGATGAGTAAAAAATCATTTGATCTTGATCGAAAGTCCAATTAATAAACTACATAGGAACATAGATTACAAAATAATCTTTTCTAATAGAATTAGCTATTTATCTAATTGACATGGGGTCATGCTCAAGTATAAAAATTTACACAAGTATGAAAGTTATATCTATAGATTCCTTGCGTCAGGATTGCAGCTGGAATTATCTACTAAATTAAATTTTAACTTAATTTTAAATTAAATATTTTTTAAAAACTGGTACTTTACTGATCGAAATTGATCTATTATGAGATCTGTTACAGCCGACCGATAACTACCGGTCACATCATTAGTTGAAAATGTAGAGTGCACGAAATTATTAGACAATCAAAAATTGGAATTTCAAATGTCATTTTGGGTTTCAATTGATGGCGTATTAAAGTGAAAAAGGGAGGCATATTGAAAAACTCATTGAATTTAATTGCCGAATAAAGTTACTTTTGAATTGAACAATTATTATCGAAAAAAGAATTGTCAACCTCAAATTTTCATAAATTTGCATATAAAAAGCTATTAAACAGAGTATAAGGTCTTGTGAATACTTCATCTAAGTAAAACATAATTCATATCCTAAAATTGTGCCGATTGGACACGAATCTGCTATACATGCTATACATGTACCTATACATGCATGCATGTATGCAGCTGACACACGGCGACCTGTATAAACTGTGTAAAGCCTCCTCTTCTGTGCGCGCGGGTATATAAAGAGTCGCTGTAGACTTTCACTTGCCCTCGGGTTCGGTGCTTCCACGCAAGTTGTATACATACATATATATACAGTGCATCACGAGACTCGAGACAGGCTCTTTCATATATATATATACACACACAGACATACATATATATGTATAAGCTATAGAGTCCTGCGCTCGCGAGGCGCGCTTTGCTTGGATAAGTGCCAAATCGGCTGCACAAGCATATTAGATACCGTGTAATCCTTTTTTACGTAATGCACCGTACAATTTTCAAATTAATTTTAAATTGCAATTACATAAACATTCGTGTACACGCCACACTCTTTATATATTATATTCAGTATTGTATATATATATATATATATATATGACTGTTTCTCTCGAGTGCTGGAATTTCTTTAAGCTATATCCGTGCCACTCGGTCTCTTTGGGTATAAAATTTGCATTGGCGCTCTGCAATCGAAGATCCGCGCGTATATACCATTTAACTTACAGCACACACAGGTGGCGGAGAGTCAAAGAAAAGTATATATGCGCAGCTATAGGTGCTGAAGAACCTGCACCATCACGGTAAACAAGAAGATTCCATATATATATATATGTGTGTGTGTGTGTGTGTGTGTGCATCGCGGGCTATAGGATTTTACGGGTGCATAAGACTTTTACAGTAATTCGAGAGAATTGAAGAAAAGAAATAATACTTCGTTATTACGTGCGCGCAAAAGTATTTCTCGCAGCTCCCTTTTCACATGTGTCTGTGTGTGAGTGTAGCCTCTATACATAGTATTTCTCTGGAGGCCTCGCGCGATCCTCTTGTCGGGTTTGTAATAATAAAAAGACTCTCATGCCTTGGTGGAATTTGAGAGAGAGAGAGAGAGAAAGAGAGGGAGAGAGAGAACTATGCTTCTCTCCACGGAAGCACGAGGTTAATACGTATAGGTATAATATAGCAGTTGGATGCTCGCTCGATCTCTCTCTCTCTCTCTCTCTCTCTCTCTCCCGTGAAGTATAAAGAAGAGATTTCTCACAGACTTGAGATGTACGGAGGAGGTAGAGAGAGAAAGAGAGAGAGAGAGAAGGAGCATAAAAGTACTCTCCTCTCCTCCGTTCGTTTTGTAGCCCTGCGCGTGCGAGAGTGCCTTGATAGCCCCTTCGCGAACGTGAATCGCGCGCCGCGTCCAGTCTTCTTTCTTGTTACTCTCTCTCTCTCTCTCTCTCTCTCTCTCTCTCTATCTCTCTCTCTCTTTCTTTTTCTCTTCATTTCTTTCTTCCGCAATTTGAGCTTTTGCCGAGGGTTTTGCACACACCGCGCATACTATACCGAATGGACTCTCCTTGAAATCTAAGCCTCTCTCTTTCTCCGCTGGAACTCGGATTTCTATGTGTACAGCTGTAGCTGCCGGCTGATTGGCTCATCTTAAAATCTTTTAACAGTTGATAACTCGGAAACTACTTGTCAGATCAAAAAATGAGAAATATACCTGGTCCTTAGAATTTCGCTATCGAATGGTGTATTATAGCCTGTGTGACAAAATCCTTCCACCCTTTATATGCACCAAAACCAGTCGAGTTGTAAGTGCGATGCTTGTTCTATTTGGGGATTGCCATTGTTACGCATTTTGAGGACAATCGACATTGTCGCTTTAGATTGGCCCATGCGAAAATTATTTGGAGTATGCCGGAGCAGGCCGGAGTTGATTCTGCGAATTCCTTCGTAAGGGTGTGGGAGTCTATTATTATGTATAAAGGTGGAATCAATCTTATGAATCGAAGTCCAATTTAAAATTTGGTAGAAGTTAAAAGTGTTTTATAGCTCGTTCACTCCAGCCATTTATGTTTTTACGGAAACTAAAACTTTTCCAAAGTTGCTATCTGCTTCCAGAGAAAATAAACAAAAAATTGCAATTCATTCCAGTTTTAAATTGTACACATGAGATCTCATATCAGAAATCTTATGTGAGCGTTTAAGGCTATAAGATCTCATGTAAAATTTCACTTAACTTATACCATTGGAGGTCTTACGGTATCCGGATGATAATACTTAAACTGGGGGCCTAAGCTTAAAAAGTCGAATTTTTATTTTTTTCCAAGTTAAAAATTTGGTTAAATCCGATTATGTAAACTTAGGCCCGCATTCTAAAAGATGTATAAAATTCATTGAAATTTTATATATTTTTCAGATTCTCAAATTTTTTATTTGAGATCTTCGAGCAAGGACTGATTAGCTTTTACATGTGACGAATGTAATGACAACGTGTAACCTTGTGCGCTCGATAATAGTGCGATAACAGACATCAATGAGGATTTATATTCATAAAATAAGGCTCATAGCTATATATGAGTGCCAAAAGTGGTTTACCATTGGATCGAATTAAATCAACGAGCAGGTACTTTATATTATTATGATCGATTTAATCGGAATTATTTATTTTATTCTTAAAAACTAATTTATACTAAAATTCTTTATAGCTTCAGACAGTGAGTATATAGATCCTGACTCTTTGGTATAGCACGCAGCAGTGCAATGGAATGTTGCGCCGTGAAACACCGGTTTACCCGCTTGTCTGAAAATTGCACCGTTACAGATAACATACAAATACGACTTTTTTACAATTAACTTCTTTTATAGGAACGATTCTTTTCGAGCTTCCGTGGAAAAGGAAAAAATGAATACGAGTAATGCATATAGCGGGTGTCATTATACAAAAATCTTATATTGCAATGCAAGGCACTTAATTTTACATTAATTAATTTATACTTACAGCTGTTGGTTTCATACTTTATTGAATGTGCGAACTATAGGTACACACTTCAGATAATAATTGTTAAAATTCAGATGTAAAGCTGTATAACGGGGGATGGAAAGCTGACAAAAAGTCTGGTAAGTTTTAACGAATAGGTCTATCGAATATATTCCTTTACTATATACTGCTATAATCAAAAAAGTAATTTTAAATTGATGCAATCTTGGAGTTATTTCGAAAGATAATTTGTTAAATAATTCCTAATGTAGTACGATAAAGTATAATCGCTTATCGCATCTTGAAAATCTGTATTATCACGAGTTTTGAACTTTTCGCGGTTTGTATGCGCATGCGCACTTATATATATATACACACACACACACAAAACATGAATATAAGCTGTATATAGGTACTTTGTATAGAAGAATTAGAAAATGAATTTATATATTTTTTTAGCTATACCTACTTTGTGTCTAATTACAAAATTCTAAAATTTAATGATGACGCAATTAAAAATAATTTCTTGACATTTATCAATTTTGAAATCATCAGCGTGTAAAATATCGTTGCTTCAGTTTCAAATTTGAATCTTATAGTTTTTTTTTTTATAAAATCTAACGGATTCAAATGCAATAAATAACGGAAAGCAAGGGTGCTATTAAAGATACATCGCTTCGTATATTTTCTACTGCTAATATGCAATTTTGCAGACTGGGGTAGTGGGGTGGGGTACGTTATGACGGTTGTATGTGTGTATAGTTGTGTAAATGTGAACAATGTGTGCTTCCAAATATAGTTCCTTCAAAGGGGCATACTTTATATTGTATGAACATCCATCCAAATAGAGTAATAACCTATAAATAAGTGTGTACATACATTATAATTTATAATATTGATAAATGTATTCATTGTGACTGTGTTGATACTGTTATCTTAGTAGAACTTTATTTTAAAAACTTATAACTTTATTATTTCTAAATCACATACAATAATTATAAGAAATGGCTGATCCCGAGTTAGAAGAAATTCGCAAGCAGCGATTAGCGCAATTGCAATCTGGATATAATAAGGTAAAATTAATGTTATTTACGATGATTCATTTGCAAATTAATGAATAAATAAATTTTTGTTCTTACCAATATTGCTATTATTAAAAAAAAAGCTATTTCATTAATCTTTAGTATGAAAACATAAAATTTTTAAGGTTAGAAATGATAAATTAGAAATTTATTTTGGAGTGTATTTAATGTTTTTAAAAATTTGATGTATACATATATTGTACATATTTTTAGGCATATCTTGCAATTATCTCTAGAATAGATTATTTTATTAATTATACAAATGTTACTCTTTAGGGTGACGATGCGAGTAATCAGCAAGCTATGCAAGAAAAACAACAGCAGATGGAAGATATGAGAAATTCCATACTCAGTCAAGTACTTGATCAATCTGCGAGAGCAAGATGTAAGAATACATTTTATTTTTATATGGATGAAAATTGTATTTATTACTATATTTTTTTTTCAGTAAACACACTCTCTCTAGGAAAACCAGAAAAGGGAAAAATGGTTGAAAATATGATTTTGTCTATGGCTCAACGGGGTCAACTTCAGAGTAAACTTGGAGAAAAAGAACTAATTAGCATCTTAGAAAGTATAAATAAACAAACAAGTAAAAAAACTCCTACTGTGAAGGTATGTAAAAATTTTACATTGCATTAATTATAAATGTAGTTCATAACATTCTGATCATAAGTCCTAAAAAGCAAGCGTTACTTTTTTGATAACCATTATTTTATTCTAAATATAAAATAATTCAGTTTGATAGGCGCAGAGCAGCAATGGATTCGGATGATGACTTGTAACATTTGCTGGAGAATTCGCAAAAGTATGATTCACTGAACAAAATCTCATACACTGATTACTGTATAGATATGGAATTCGCTTTTGTTCCTATTTTCTTTAATTAATATTGATTCCTCTTTTGATGCAATAATACTAAGAAATAACCGAAGACAAATATAAAGTATGTAATTTTTTGATAAGTTTATTAAAATCTTGTTAATAATTTTATTCGATGACAAGTAGATTTTAAAAATATACAACAAAACACATTTTCACGTCACTTATACAATCTTCTTCATATAATAAATTAACTAAAATTTAGTTCATGACTTACTGGAAACATTAAATGTATAATAATGGTTGTTCTTATCACTTGTATGAACATCACCTTTTTTTCCTTGCAAGTAATGTCTAGTCTTTTTTAATATGACTTGATCCTGTGTACTCTAAAAAAGCAAAGTTAATATAGTTTAATAAAATAATTGTTTATAACCTCACTTCTAAAATAATTTAAAATATCTATTTTAATTGACTGACCTTCTTCTTCCTCATCTGCATCAAATATATCTGGACACCAGATGTTATAGCAAATAAGTGATAAGAATCCAGCAGGCAGGCCAAACAAAACTAAAGTTAAAATGGGATTGCCTTTCCACATTGAAGAAAGAGCAGATAGAACTTCAAACCAAGATCTGTATATTCGTACTACTAAGCTATTTCCTCCATATTTCTAGATTTAATACAATTTAATTAAACGTTGTATCTGAAAATTAAGACTATTTATAAAAAATAACTTACCGGTACACTCTCACTTTTAATTTGCTCCAAAAACATTTCAATTACATGAGGAGTTAATTTTTCTGGTTCATCCTCTGGAATGTAATGATGATTTGTTGTTGAATTTATAACAATCAAACTTGGAAGTGGTACGACCGTCATTGCTATACTATTGACTAGTTCTAAATTGGCTATCCAGCCAAATTGAAAATGACTATAAATAAGAAGAGTAATAATTAATTTTTAATTTTTTTTTCATGTTATTTAAATTAAATATTTTTTATTCATTTACTCATGATATTTTTGACGTTTCTTTTTGATCACAGATTCCACCATGTCCTTAAATTCTAGCATATCTGGAGGAATTTCTTCTAACTGATTTTCCTCTACTACTGCTAAGACTAGATTTTTATTTGTTAAAAACAGTTGATTTATGTTTCCGCGTGTGACTTTCGGAAATGTTGGAAAACGCTCAGCATTGATCCATTTGTACAAAGTTTCGTTTAATTTATCTGTATCTGTTATATTGTGATCTAAAAATCATAATGTTTTACATTTCTGTTTTTTTTTTTCAATTATTTTAAAATATTTTCACTGTGATGATTCATGTCTTACCTTTAAAACTATAATGCGTGTTTTCTTTATATACAAAAAGTGCTGGAGTCTTATCAAATGGAGCATGTTTTTGAACAACAGTTGGATGTGACTGATAAAAAAATGCATGAGGTTGGAATACGTTTGCAATGTTGTGATACGTATCCTGAAATAATATGTAAAAGAAATTAAACATACATAGTTTTGCAAAAGTTTGATATTTCTAGCTTTTAGAATTTTATGTACATTTTATTGTTAATGTCTAATGCACTATATTAATATTGCACAAAATTTTATGATTTTACTAAAGTCACTTACCCATAACAACCCAGATTTATCACCCACATATAAAAAATACAAGTCTCTATCTTTTATTAAAGTGCTAAAACTAGTTGTTCTAGTTATTTCTTGCACTGGTGGGCCACTCAATCTAGTAGCAAATTTAACAATTTCATCTCTTGTTCTATCACCATTATAAACAAATTGCTGGTCACCTTTTAAGCTGTGTTTTACAAAAGAATTTTGAGAATAATATAAACATCAACAAATATAATATGTTCTAAGTGTATGGAAACTATAAAGTATCTCAAAAGAAATGTATTTTTATCACAAGTATTATGATTGACATTAGAATCACCTTGGACCCTATTGAGGGCATTTAAATTGCTTACATACTGTTAAAACATTGTGCATAAATAAAAGAATATAATAATTACTTACAATAAAATCGTAGGAAATCCTTTGATTTTGAAAGAATGGGCAACACTTGTAAAACGTGTACAGTCTACTTTCCCAACTCTTATTAATGATGCATGAAGATATTGAGCAACATGAGACCAAATTGGTTCTAGCCTTTTGCAGTGTGCACACCATGGTGCATACATCTGAAAAGAAATGATTTTTAAATATACTTTGAATCATTTGTTATTATTGTTTGTATTATTAACAGTTCTTTTACCATAACAAGCCATTGTCCTTCTTTATGAATATCTAAAAATCTATAAAAAAAGAAACAAAATATTTAACTAAAATATATAAAAATCAATATTGCATTTAGAATGTAGGAAACTCTTACCTATCGCTAAGTTCTAAAACTCGAGAGGCTGTAGTACCATTGACAATAACTGGAATATAATTAGGTAAATTTATTGAAATGTAGAATTTATTTAAATGAAGCTTATGACTATGCAAAGCTAGTTTTACATATTAGAGTTATTACATGATTTTAAACTAAAATTCGATTACAGCCCTTTTTTTATTTAACTTATTAGATCATTTTATATATTTTTGAAAAAAATTAAAAAATTCACAACTGAACAAAAATTTATTATTAATTGTTAAAATATAAGTTTGAAGAATCCAGTTAAAAATTCCAGTTTAGAGATTTAGGGTAGAACAAAATGACTCATCAAATAGGGGTTGAATGATAAATTTTAAAATGAAATTGGTGTATAGACAAGCTTAATTATGTAACTAATATATGATTATTATATATTTAAAATCGTTCTTCTTAAGTAGATGGGCATTAAATTTGTCCACTCGATTGAAATAAATTCCCAGAATTCAGTTTTATGTATCAAAGTAAATATCGATCGGGTGTTTATTTTGAGGTTAGGATTCGAATTATGAATTCGATGTAAATAAAAACTTGTTTAGATTTGTATTATGAGATACACTTACCACAGCATGTAAAAAAAAGAAGAATTTTGGTCAACAAAACCATCATAAAATACCGTATGGTCACACATACAAAGTGAAAAAATGATAATCAAACTCTTTTAAGATTCAAAGTCGCAAAATACAAATTTTTCTTATTTTCCAACTTATTATTTCCATATTATTGGTTTTTTTGCAGACTGATGCACTTTTTATTCAACTACCCAATCATAATCGATAACAAAGCTGCTGCCAACAACCGAACATTTTTATGTGGAAATACCAATTTAATTTTCCTTCTTCCGATCAAGTGCACTTCTATGTTCTATCCGCGAATTGTATTTTGTCTTGCTACTTGTCTATTTATTCTATTTCTTGTGACATTCGGCCATTTAAGAACAGTCATCGCGCATGCGCGTTTTGAAGGACGTGAAGAATTTAAATGCGTTCCCGCATGTTTTCAAGAATCTTGGGTCTTTAAAACACAAATTGAATCTTGAAACGTACATATTCTTCGATAATAGAAAATAGAAAAAATGGAGATCGAGGGGTTCTTGTATTGTATAGTGACAGATTATGTACACAATACTTAACAATTATATAGGTACACATTTTTAATGTAATTATTACCGCAAAGCAACTGTGTATAACGTTTCACGAGTTTGTATGTATACTAAATGAAAGTGTATGAAGTATGACAGGCTTCAGTAGATTTATGATAATAAAACGAAAAGTATATCAATAGATTGAATGTAGAAAGTATTTTATGCCATAATCTCTAGAAAAATGTACTTACAGCCGTTTTTGTCATATTATAAAAGCATCTACCTTCACGATAAAAATAAATTTTTTATGTGCAGTTTAGTTACACTGTTTAAAATTGATAAATTTGAGATGTATATGTATACATATCCCAATATTTCATGTCATGATTGCTTATATACAATCGCACAAATTTGAATCTTATACTTTAATTTTCAAATAATTGATAAAGAAAGACAATATGATTTGTATATATAATCTATTAAATTATTAAATAAAAAAATAATACATTTTCATTGGAATTAATATTTATTCACAAAAATATTTCTACCAGGACAAGTATCTTGGAACTCTACATATTTAAATAACAAAAAATATTAGTATTTTTCTTTAGATCTTGTAACAAAGATCTGTATATAAATTTACGTTTATGAGGTGATGGATGTTTGATATACAATGTTCTTGAAATCACAATTATGGATATTACTATGTGTAATTTCATAAATTGGAAAACTCAAAGCTTGTTACTGAATCTGCCGTCTTCGAGCTGCTCTTTGTTTGTCAAAACGTGATTCCATTTCTTCTAAAACTCTTGGTGTATAACGAACAACAAGTTTAACGGAATTTTGTGCTTGTTTTAACAGTTCTACAGCTTTTTCATGATTTTCTCCTTCAACACACTAAAATGCAATGTTTAACAGAATTAAGATTCTGATTCAGTTAGTGGTAATTTTTATTGACCTTGGTCAACTTACCACTCCATTGACAGATAATAATTGATCGCCTCGCTTCAGACTTCCATGTCTATCTGCCACTCCACCAGGAATGATTCGTGATATGTAAATGGGAGAATTTTGCTCTTTGCCTCCCATTACATTAAAACCAAGTCCTTCTTCAGTTTTGGGTAACTCCACAATTCTGGGATGTGCATGTCCTTCACTTGCAGCAAAAGCGGCAACGGTTGCTTTTGCTGCTGCAGATGCTCTTACATCTTGTGAGCCCTTAAAATAAAAAATTTTTTTTTCTTACAAATTTTATAACATAAGTATGAAAATATAATTTTATTAGACAGAAAACGTACTTGACCATCGTTAATAGTTTCATAAATGTGTTCATAAATATCTCGAACTGCATTTAAGAAGTCACTTTGCAAGACCTTTTGCAAAGCAGCTAATTTTGTAACTGGAAATTCACCACCTTTAGAATGAAAACATTTGTTTTAATTTTACTAAATAAAGCAATAAATTGTTTAAAGTAAAGTATGAAGTACAAAACCTACTTTTTTGTAATTTATCCAATAGCTCAATAGATCTTTTGATGTCTGTAAATAAAAATATAGATTATTTAAAAATTTATACAAAAATTTATAAATTAAATACAAGCAGAATAGTCTATTAAGTCAATAAAATATCTCTTACCTCTTTCAAGATTGAGAGATTCTTCTACAACGGCCATATTTTTACCAATTCTTTGATTGTCAAAATTAAAAACTCTTGTGTCAACAAAGCACAATTCAACAATATTTAGTATAGCTTTAGTAGTTTATCTATGAGATAAACCAAAATATTACGTTCAAGACATATAATTTTAAGATTTTATATAAAAATAATGAATATATTCTCTGAAATAATCAGATAACTTAAAAAAAGTACATTAGTGTGACTAAACTTGGAATCCAGTAATATGTGTTTATATATACACTTAGGGTTTAAACACACTCAAGATGTATATAAAGATATAGAAAAAGATGCATTATAAGAGTGTTCCTCAGTGCGATTGATGCGCCATCTACCGTTCGAAGTCTATTTTTATTAAATTTGGCTATTTAAAGCATTTACAATTTAAAAACAAAGTTTTCGCATCTACAATAGGTATTTAAAATTATTTTACAAAAGGTTTCATGAATTTAAGCGCAGAAACAAAGTAATGATCTTGTAAGTAAAATAGAAGTCAATGAGTAGATCAATTCAAAAATTCACGTGCATTTCTTACAAGATCGTTGCTTTATTTCTTCAGTTAAATTCGTGAAACCTTTTGTAAAATAATCTTGAATATCTATTGCAGATGCCGGAACTTTGCTATTAATTTTTAAATACTTTAAACAGCCATAAGCCCATAATCAATAAAAATACTTTGAACGGTGGATGGCGCATCAATCGCGCTGAGGAGTACTCTTAAGGTCCTTGGCTAGAAAAAAATTCGAATAAGAACAAGGAACATTACATGGTTCCATAAAAATAACTAAAAATATCATTTAAGTTTATTTCGAGGTTTAT
>UELU01138681.1:18405-150849 GCA_900490025.1 Megastigmus dorsalis
ACGCGTAAACAGCGTAAACAGCGTTCAACCCAAAACCAGTCAACTGTCATAGATATACCTATTTGTGCATTTTGCCTATGAAAAAAATTTCTGGACAAAATTCTGATTATCATGATTTTAACAGCACTGGCCATAAGCCCATAATCAATAAAAATACTTTGAACGGTGGATGGCGCATCAATCGCGCTGAGGAGTACTCTTAAGGTCCTTGGCTAGAAAAAAATTCGAATAAGAACAAGGAACATTACATGGTTCCATAAAAATAACTAAAAATATCATTTAAGTTTATTTCGAGGTTTATTTACTTCTTTCAAAACCAAATTATATATGTACAAGTTAATTAAATTAAACTGACATATTAATAAAACGTAAATCTATTAAATTAAAAAACCAGTAATTTTAATTATTAAATTTCATTATAGTATAGGTATGTAATTATACTGATTCGCGAAATATTGCAAAGTTATGTAAAAACCAATACTAGGATTTTAGTAATAAGAAGTGCAAAGATAATATGAATCATACCGGAACTACTTATACTTTTCCATTAACGGGCAATTCCTTAATAAATATAAGATAATGCATCGTAGATTATACCTGAATTGTTCAGTTCTTAATATTCCATTCCTTAAATATTGGATTTAGGTAATTTCAGCAGGCTGCAAGTGAATCTAAAACTTTATAGGCTAAAGTTCAAAGTTTTCATTTTTTATTAAATTATTTAAAATAAGACAAATCTTATGAACCGTTCCAAAATTATCGGAACAGAATATAATAATATATATATGATTCCTGCAATAATAACACAAATCATTAAATATTATATATATGCATTCTGTTGAAAAAATCCAGGTGGATATTAAGAATCTAATTTTTTTCATATAATTATAGTTAAGTGGCTGTACGAACGATACTATCTAAACTGGGGGATTGAGCTTTATTATTCAAATTTTTAACATTTTAATTAAATTAAAAGAAAAAAATTTTAAATTTAAATACTGAAAGCTTAATTCCCCTGTTTAGGTGTTATCATCTAGCATTGTAACATCTAACAATTAGACTACGTAAGCTTTAATCTTTCGTTATACAAGTCCATCAGGATTTCCAGTTGAAAATTTAGTAGTCCAGTCCATCTATAGAATCCAGTTCAATCCACCTGGAAATCCATCTGGATTTATTCGGCAGGATATGTTATCATTACACAGATATTACACAAATAAAATAACACTACAGAAGGATAATAACTGTTAGAAAAATATATTTTATATTTGTCACTGGTATCTCAACTGGGATAGGTAATGATATACGATATAATACATATAAATACAAATTTGTATGCGCTTGATGGGCTGGTGCGACTTAATCGTAGTCGTGATAATCGGGTGGCACGCATGTAGGCACTGGCTTACACGGGGCTCGAGGACATTGAGCCGGTTGCAGGACGCACGTATACGATGGCTTGCAGGGAGGATCGAGATTCGCGCAAGGTCCGCCCTTTCCTGCTCCTAATTTGGCCAAATCCCTTTGGCACGAGTCACCGTCTAGAAAAAGGGAAAGCCTTAGTTTTATAGATCTTAATACATATAAGAATTCATAAAAATCCCATTACTAATTATAATAATTTAGTGGCCAAAATCGGCAAAGTAGAAGTAACCGGTAACTCTACCTATTATACACTCATCTATTCTTAATTACTCAGTCCTGAATTCCATAAACCGTTACGAGATATGATGCGGTACAGCTCATAGCGTTGACACATCACTGAATGGTCATAGGGTTTACTGCGCAGATTAGAGAGTCCATAGTGTCACGCTCTACTGCCCTCCAGCACAACATATACATCTCGGCTATCTCGCGAGTCACGTATAATAAAAACTACTCGTGCACTCTATGCATATGCACTCGTCTTGTTTACTTACTACGTGCTATATTGTTAAATGTAGAACATGCTTAAGATTTTTCATATTTTTTTTTAATCTACTATCATTTCGAATTTTTTTTTCTTTGTATTTTGGAAAGATTAGAATGGTACGAATGTTAAAGTGACAGTAAACTTATAATTGCAATGTAATTTTTCATTTCATCACTTGGTCGTGTGCGCAATAAATACCGAGAAATTTAAGTGACCAAGTTTTTCTTCTATTTATTTATAATCGATAGCGAAACGTTATATATGCATGTATAATTGTATTTTTAATAAGCAATACATTTACATTATAATTAGTGTTACAAGTATTTCGAATGTAAGGATTAAAAATTAAATAAATGTATCATCTGTATACTTACATTCAACGCATTTGCTTTCCAAACAACATCCTGAACAACATTCTACACTGTGAACGCACTGTTGAGTAAAATTAATAAAATTGCATTGTTACATTTTTGTTTGTCGTATTCGTACGCACAGAAAATCTGGAAGTCCATACGTGTCATAAAAGAATTTACGGAAATTTTAAATATATAATAAAAACAATACTTATATCACTTTATGTCGAACATAAAAGTGATTTACAATCTGTTTACTTGTGTTTACGACTCGTAATAAAGAACTGTATTTTTCATTTATATAACAAGATGCGCATGTTAATTAGATATAATTCTTGTCATAAAATTGTTTTTATTTTCTTTTTCTTATTTTTCATAAAAATATTCCATATGTATATATTTAAAGATATTAAGTAAAAAGCTATGTTTTATATTACGCTTATAATATTTTGTACTACGAAGGTATAATCAATCTATGGAAAAATCCCATTGTGTATAGGGAACAGCAGCAAACTATAGTAAAGCCGCTTACGTAACCGCGCAGATTTTCCTCGCTGTTTATTATTATTGTAAATCATCGTGAAAAAAGCTACTCGATATACCAAAACATATTCGATCATAAACTTTCTCTATCTTTTGATCTCTAATGTAAAGCCACGTGACATTTTTGAACGTTCCATTTTTCTGCGCGTACCTGTTACTTTCGAATCCAATTTACGTCAATGTTGCTCTTCAGACACGTTGTCTTGGGAGTGGCTTCTGCGAACACCATAACGATCGCCAAGATCATAACTATGCCCGTGATCGATCCACGCATTTTGTGTCCTAAAAGGTATACGACTTTGATGTTTTATCAATGTTTACCACGACGCAATAGTTTCGTTTAATTTTATGCCAATATCTCTGTTGTGTGCTATTTTAAAATGTATGAGAATTTATAAAAATATCTACAGCATTAGTTTGATCTTTCGTAGAACTACTCTTTTTCCAATTGTCACATTTAGCGATTTAAAAACAAACTGATTTTTTACGCGATGTATGGGATTTCGTCACTTCAAACAACCAGAAACTTGGCTAAATTCAAAACAAAACTGTATTATTTGCGATTTATCAAAATGAAAAAGAAATAAAAAATTTGTTAATCGCAAATGCTTTAAAAATGTATACGAGTACGTTTTTTTTTTACAGCGTGCGAGAGAAGTCAGATCGGAGCGCCGTATAGCTCAAGACTGGTGAAAATTGCCGGTGCTTAGTCGGACTGAAACTGGTTAACGCTCAACCTCGTTTCTCGTTATAATACAGGCGGTGCCCACGATCACTCTTTTACCTTATTATATGTGCCTCCCGTTTATTACGCATACATGGAAAGACGCTTTTTCTCACTGTAACTAATAACTGAGAGTAATCGCCATACACTTTGCGAGTCTTTACTATATATGCACTCGAAGTTAAAGAATTTCACTTTCTTCTTAACGGGAGTATATATATATATGTGTGTATGTATGTATACATCAATAAAAATGAATTATTAAATTGGCAATTAAATTATTTATAACTTGCGAGAAACGAATATAGTGCGTTTGTTATTATGTTGCGTAACAGCGACTTATTTTATATCGAGTGACAATGAAAGAGATATAAATTATTACAAATGAAAATTATAGTTCACGTAAAAGAGTTTTTATTCTATATAATAATATATTTACATGGATTTCATAAATATCTGCCATATGGCGTATAGAAATTGAATATACCGAAGAACCGAATGAATGCGAACGTTTCCAGATGATGGGGTTACTGGACATTTATCAATAAACGACTGCTTTGGTATTGTGAATGCCTCGAGTCACGTGGCTTTTTCCATTTCCTTTATTGCATAGAAGATAATTAAACTCTTGCCTAGAATAATGCAGTAACAATGATTTTAAGTTTTGCGAATTGAGGGAAACTGCGATCTTTCTACACGGATTTGCTTATCTCCGCAATAATCATGTGTTGCAATGTTTATGTGCACTTGTTGGAGAAACAAACATGGCTTATCGACTTCTAATCGAATAATTCTTGGCATCCCTCTAACAAAAACTTAGTACTGCTGGAATTGTTTATAATAAATACAAAAGGAAGTAATTGAAACTGCATTGTTTCTTTGGTAATAACTAAGTACAAATTTACTTGGTAGATATGCGTACTATGAATATTTGACCTCTTTAGAAAATAATTATGCGCGTATAATCATACATGGAATTGCATTCTTTTAATAATCAACTGACTATCAAGCATTTTGTAGTATTGAAAATATTTTTAAACAGATTTTCAAAGTGTAGAAAATACTATTTTGATATTTATAAATAAAAGTTATTGTCATGTATCATGCACAATCCTATTCGAGATGAACAGTTATTAACAATTATAAATGTTAACATTATAGTAAATTTTTAATTAATCCTTTAAAAAGTGTTATTAACAGTAAATAATTGTATTCTGATACGTACAGAATTTTCCAATACGACTTTAGTCGAATAAATAAATTAAAATTTTCCGATTATACAAAAATTTACTTTTAAAAATTAACTCAGGATCGCTTAATCATTGGTAATAATGTGCTTTAGAGAAATAAATGAAAAGTTATTATTTTATATATTCTCAGACTACTTTCACCTATTTATTCGACTTTAACCCGATAAATGTAATCTTTTATAGATTCATATATCTCATTTTATTCAAAGATTTTGTGAAAAAAAAAGAGAATATGTACAATTATCGATAACTAGACATTTTAAATAGAATTCTTTCTTATTTTTTGTAGATATAAGATGAGTATATCTTACCTCGTATCTTACTGTAATTTTCAAAATATGAATTGAAATTATTGAACTTTCCTAGCTTCTTTTGTTGGTAAACTGCTTCAATACTATATAAGCAAATGAAACTTAATAAACATGGAAATAACGAAAATGTGATATACTTATAAAATGTTATAGATCCATAATAGAATATCAAAAGAAAAGGAATAAAAGTTGCATTTTGCTCCGGGCTACCTACTGGACTCATCAGTAAGATTACAGACAATCCTATATATTAAATGACGATTCTTATTTCTTCAATGAAATAAAAAGAAAGAATATAAAGGTTTATAATTTTCTCGCTATTTCAGATAATTTAAATTTATTTTCTCCTAAATTATTATCTTGCGATATAAGAAACTCTTAGAGCATTACATAAAAATGTAGTGTCCTTAAATATGTTTTTCTCCACATTAAATAGATTTATTAGATTTTGGAATTTAATCTTGAGTGGTAATGAAACTTTACTTGTTAATCCATTTAAGACAACAGTCAAACAAATCTCTTACTCTTGTAATTAGTTTCTTTTGACTCTGTATAAATTATGGTATAATAGTATTGATTATTTTATATTTATATTGTCAAATGCTTTACTCAAAATTGCGATCTGCTCTTACTATATTATATTTTTTATGGCAATTCTGTTACTATCATGTTTATGATTTAGAAAAGTTTTTATTCTCGTTTATTCCATAAATAAGTAAATAAATAATGATTTTATACGAGGGAAGAATTTGAATCTATGGATTAACTTTGTTTATTCATTCGACGATCCTTTCATTGTAAAAAGATTAGTAAGTCAAGTATTTGTAGAATAAGCCGGTAGTCGTTCCTTATTAACGTCATGATGCGTATCCAGTTGTTAATCATCAGAAATCTATGTAGATTCACAGCTCTAAATCGATGAATCTCTTAGATTTTTCCTGCAAGCGAGCCAACCCGAGTATAAGGTATCGATGTCCAAAAATTTCTCGAATACCTGCGCATCTTCACCGAGCTTTCACCACAGCTAAATAGCTCATGAGTAACAAAGTGATTAAGCTTGTCACCATCACCTAACACAGTTATACAGTTACACCAAATTACGGATTACCCATCAAGGGCATAATCACCAATTTTCCCTTAATTACACTTAGCCCTAGACTCCTATATAAACCCCCCGAGCAAGTCCAAAACCGCATCAGTTCTCATCGAGCAACACTCCAGTGCAATAACTCAGTCCAAGAACCTTCGTACACAACAACGACAACAATGGCCTTCCCGATCAAGTCACTACTCGTACTCGCAGTGTCAATGGCACTCGTCCAGGGTATCGCGATCCACAAGAATCCCGAAGTCAAGGTACTGGATCATCCTCCGAACGTGAACAACGGATTCGCTGTGCAGAGCGGCTACGAGGGATACCTCGTGAGTCCTGCACAGAAGACGAGCTTAAGCACCATCGGCTGGCCGCTATTGTCCAAGATGCAGCTGCTCAGGAGCCTCGTTATA
Source organism: Megastigmus dorsalis (assembly GCA_900490025.1). Lineage (NCBI taxonomy): Eukaryota > Metazoa > Arthropoda > Insecta > Hymenoptera > Megastigmidae > Megastigmus > Megastigmus dorsalis. Next base: position 25,005 of record UELU01138681.1, read on the forward strand.
CCTTACTCGAGCTACCTGCTCGTCTACGGTGCCAAGATCTTCAGCATCGGTCTACATCTGGGACTTGCCCTGCTCATGGGGATACTCGCCACTACCGCTGTCTGCAGCTGGACATCGATTTGCACCATCTCGTCTGGAATGTCGATGTTTAATGGACAGGTTGGTATCTTCACATCTAATGTATTATTTCACCTCTGTAATTTCCTATGATTTCATTAACCAGAGTTAAATGAAAATCGATTTCTACGTCTGTAATTTTTCGTGTTCCAGATTTTTTTACCTAAATTTAATAGTAATATTGAGATGTTAATAATTTTACAGCGAATAAATTCAAGCTCGCGTATTTTCCTTAAAAATGTTTCGAATAAGTCTTGTGAAGATCTAAGGTATAAATTTTGTGAGCCCTCGTGAGATAACTATATAAATTGTTCCATTCCCTTTTATAAAATAACTTAAATTAATGTTAAATGAAATTTCAGATGGTAAAGAATCAAGTGTCGGAGCTGGCGAACGCCTTCATGACACCGCAGAACGTCGAGATGGCATCGGAGTTCGTGCGTAACGCCGTCGCTAAATACAATGCTCTGAAACAGACGCACGAACCGGAGCAGTTGCAGCAACAGCAGTCCGCCGAAGAGCCGAGCACCGAGAGCACATCCGATAATATAATTAATTAAGCCTAATCAATAACGTACATTTCCGCTATTAATTTCGACTATCATATCCGCACTTATTTATTCTGTTCATTAGGAATTTTTAGATCATTTTTATTTCTTGCGGAAAAAATTACCGGTAAATTCTGGAACATTCTTAGAGATTTGTCAAGCTGTATTTATTTATTTAAGGAAAATCGACTTCTCAGATCATTACATTCCTCGATTCTTAATATCCAGAAAAGAGTTACGTTTAAGTGACTCCTTATTTTATGTGTATAAAAGCATTAAAATTGTTGCGTGAATTCATGTTACAATGATGTATGCGAATGTATTAAAATACATTATTTAAATAAATATCTTGTGAAAATATATAGCTTATTTTTATACTCTCCTAATCCACGATGTACACATAAGAACCACATACATATATTACCAGTTAATTTTTATTCAAAGTGCAAATTTCATATGTATTGCAATTTGTTATTCCATAAGTCATTTTTATTCATATTTTCTAAAACATTTTCTTTTTTTTGTAATGATATTTTTCAAACAGAGAATTCAAGTTAAAATAAATATATTAGTAAATATAAATTGGCAAAACTAGTGCAAATGAATAATTACATTAAGGTTCAAAATAGACTTGCATAAATTGAAATGATCAATATTATGATTTCGACGGTACAAAATACGAATGTTTATAAGCTTATAGTCAAATTGAAATATTTATTTTACTTTACTATACCAAAAATCTATTAACAATTGAAAATATCCAGGAAAAATTTCAATTGATATTTTTACGCTAGAAATCAATGACACGTCATAAATCATAAATATATAACTATAAAGTCCGCTGCAGTGCTATTCGCGCATATCCTTCCTCTCTGTCTCTATTCCCCCTTCCCTCTCATGATCTCCCTTCACCTGATGATGCTAAAGCCAAAACAAGTTTCCGAGCTGAAGTGCCGGTATAGGTTTTGTTCAAATTCCACGGTCAAGCTCCTCACATTGGCTCGGCCAAGCACTATGACGGCACTGTGGATGAGCAGCCGCGCAGGTCAGTCTACACACACATTTATTGCACGATAATAATAATTAATAAAAAAAACCTTGCTTTTAATAATCGCGATTAAAAAATAACGCAGACTGTTTTCAGCAATTTCGTGATTATCTAACAGTGCTAGAATTGAAAATAATTTCGCGAAGTGTAAAGTAGAGGCTCGTATAGGTACACACATGATTTACTGCTGCGAGATTTCACGATAGTGTGTTTTTTATAGGCGTTTTTTTATAGAGCTAGGAAGATTTCAAGGTTGTAGATCTGTGTATTCGCGATTCAGGGTCTCTATAGGATACGTGATGCTTTGTCGAAAACATTCAACACCTGTCAAAGACTCGTCGCAAGAACTGTATAGAATCTTGTAACGTAGTTTTAAATCCGTTAAGTTAACTTTCAAAAATTATTCGTTTTAAAAGAGTTTAGATAATTGATGCGACTTTTAGTGACTCGACTCGAATTATATTCGGACTTGACTTTTTGCGAGATTAGACTTTTCGGATTCTTACCTGTCGACAGTTCTCGCACCTATTTGTGAAGTGTAAACAATGTATATTCAAATATTTCAGATGGCATCATTGGGAATTCCTATTAGCTGTATAACATTTTTAGACTCATAGATAATATATGATCTAATTCTTTGAAACATTTTAATTTACAACATTTTAAATCATTATCGAAAATGCTTTATAAAAATTTTATAAATACTGTACTTCACTTATTTATGACGATTTCCTATCGCTCTCAACGCTCTTAAACGATCTTCCATCATTTTCAGTGACGTCAGACATTCATAAAAAGTTTACTAAGAACCAACACTCCCTTATATATATGCAAACCCCCAATTTATCCGGGTTCATTGATTTCTATACGACTTTCCTCCTTGCAGAAGCGACGATATATTTTGCAATGATGCTATGGGAAAATACTACGTCTTGTTTGCATTGAAAAACGTTCTTTATATTAAGAGGAACAAAGTTATTTATATACTAGTTATTTATGTATCAGCAATTTCTGATAGCTTGAACAAACTGTAATTTGAATTTATCTATAGTCTGAAAAAATTAATTTTACGTCTGCCTTTTTTAGTAATTTATATATATTAACGCATACACATTTATGAAAACAGGATGGATCTTGCTGGCAACGTTAATTACCTTCGCTGCCGGCGGATCCATAAGAAAAAGAAACACCGACGATGGACACAACAGTACGGAGGATGAGATCGACGATTTCGTCCCATATCAAGGACAAAAATTCAACAAATTCGATTGGGAACTTCTACAGGTAGCGATTTTTAACACTTCCTTTGTCCAAAATATAAAAATCCTGTAATTGTCTAATATTGCATTTGTTTTAGAATATGGCGAAAACTCATCGTGGAAACTTGCTAATATCGTCGATATCGGCTAAACTGGCACTAGTCCTGCTTTACGAAGGAGCTCAAGGTGATACAGCCGAGGAACTGGCTAAGGCGATGCATCTACCGGTCGCGAGGCCAGCTATTCGCGACAAATTCTCCAGCATACTGAAATCCTTGCAGGTATTTTCTTTTAGCTTAGCTTTAAACTTATTTTCATGCTATTGTCTTTAATGGAATGGACTGGGAAGGATTGAAAATGAATTTCGATGGCCTCAGAATGCTCTTGTGTACTCTAGATCTAATCGTATTATTTTATTAGCTCGACAGCTCCTATAAATAAAGTCGTATTGTTGCTATAATTAATTATCACTGCGATTTGTTACAAAGGCCGAAAAATCCGAAAGCACTTTGAACATTGGATCTCGCATTTACATCGACGACAATATTCAGCTACGACAGCGTTACTGTGCCATAGCCAAATCGTTTTACCAAACTGACGTCACTGCAGCGAATTTTACGAACGCACAATCTTCGGTCGAGCTCGTTAACGATTTTGTGAAAAATGTGACCAATGGACATATCGAGAAACTCTTCGAAAATGGTAATACCTACAAAAATTGAAAAAGAGTTGAATTGAAATAACAAATGTTTTTGTTGTTTTTTATGTATTTTTAGAATCAGGCTTTAAGGACGATTTGATGATAATAGTAAGCGCGATGTTTTTCCAAGGGACTTGGCATCGCAATCCTTTTAACGTAAATGCTACCAAAGTCGATGATTTTTACGTGTCCGACGGGAAAGCTGCTATTCAAGTTCCCTACATGAGAGCGAGCAGCAAATTTTATTTGGTTTACGCCGAAGAATTGAATTCCAAAATCATGCGAATCCCTTACGCAGTAAGTACTTTATACCTTCTACGTTAAAATTTATTACTATGTAATGTATATTTTATAGAGGAAATTCGTTTTTAAAGGGAAAGAAATATTCGTTCATTATAATATTACCGCAAAAGCCGGGAAAACTGGACGAGGTTTTGATGAAGCTTACACCGGACATCATTGATTATTACTTGTGGCTGATGCAGGAGGTACCGACCGATGTGATGATTCCAAAATTCAAATTCGACTTCACCAGTCATCTGGAGGACAATCTTCGCGAAGTAAATAATTTACTAGATTTATGTTTATTTTAAACAAATGAAAATATTTAAATAATACAGTATGTGTTATACTAATTTTTCCAGTTAGGTATTCGCAGTATTTTCGAGGATACCGCCATGCTGACTGGAATCGTTCGCTCTAAATCAATATCAACGCGGCTGGCTGTTACTGATATTGTGCAAAAAGCTGGAATCGAAGTCACTGAACGTGGCACTATAGCTTACGCCGCAACAGGTACACTCATCAACAAAAGACTCGAATTTTTGTAAAATACGTGAGAACTGGATCAATTTCATTATAGAATTGAAATAAACAAATTTATGTATCTATTCTGTAAAAATGTTTAAGTAAAAGAGAAAGACAAATACTCATTCATTGAGATGTACTTTCAATAATTCACTTTGAAAAATTGTAGAAACATTGCAGATAATCATAAGAAAATTATGAGTGTTGAATTAGAAATTTTCCCAATGCATTAAAATACAATTAATGAGCTGAAAAATTTATTTTGACAGAAATCGAGATCGGAAAAAAAATAAGCGACGAAACCTTCCACGCGACTCATCCGTTTTTGTTCTACATCGAGGATGAGAGCACCGGCACTATTCTGTACATGGGCGTCGTAAATAATCCACTGGAGGAAACCGGAATGGTCAGCGGAATGGAATTGCCGCAAATACCTCAGCAGCCGTCGACGCAGATGCCGACGGACCTGAACGAACCTGCAAATGAGAATCCCGACAATGGTCAGTACACTTTTGCGCATTTATTATCACTTGTTTTTAACGAGTTGTTAATTACTCGGGACATTAGGACTAGCATTAGTAAGCACTCGTCTATATTTCAGCGAAAATTATAATTTAAATACTTTGTAGAAAAGCTCTTTTCAGTTATATAAAAAATGTATGTTTGCATTAAAAAGCCAAAGATTGAATTAGCAAAGGTCCATAAACCTATACGCGGATTTATCTGCATCTAATATACATTTTGACAGCGCAAAAATAACATGAATACGATTATGAGCGGTGGCAGAGGGGTGGGGGAAAGTGAGCGCGTCATCGATAGATTAGACTTAGTGATAAGCCTTTTCTCATCTTTTTCAAGTGTGCACGATTTATAGGCATCGGCGCGTATAGTGTCTCAGTCTGCAAAAATCTGGCGACTGAACGGTTGTACGCACACGCACGCTTTTTTTTCCCCCGCATCGATCTCGTAGTTTAGTAAACGACGTATAGGTAACACGCGTAGTATAATAAATTCAGTGTGCAAAATGGCATCACCATTCATGTTCGTCTTCCTGCTGGGAAGTGTCTGCGCTGGTACGGTATATAATATTTTTATCCACTATAAACCGTTAGCATCTCTCGAAGATTCGAAATAAAGTAAAACATTGTCTATGAATGTGTTTGATGTGTGTGGACGGGACTGTGCTTGTGCAACGATATTGATATCATTTTCTCGCTCGTTAATATTACGTGTTAAGATTATTGTTGGTATAAATCATTGTGCGAGTTTTGAACGAGTGAGAATCGCAGGTTGTTTTTTTTCGTGTTATCGATACGCAGTAGTTTTTTTTTTATGTAATAACCGATGTTTAGGTAAACTAATTTTGTGATTCTTTTACTAATTGCGTGTCCAAGGTGGATTTAAAAACATGTACAATTTTATGAACAAATTGATTGATAATACGAGGAAAGGAAATGTAGAGAGACAATAATTAGTAAAATTTAAGGTATTGTATATTAATTCGATATAATCTATACAATCTGCCTCGAAATATATTATTTGCTGAAAAACAAACAAGTTTGAAAAACAAAGTTTTTTCTGAGCCACAAATACCAACTATTATTGGAACGTATCAGTTTTCTAACAGATAATATCGATTTTACAGTTAATCTTTTAATTTGCTGTCTTACACAACTCGAAATTTAAATATAGTGACGATGCACATACTTCTTACACTCAACTCGCACGCAATATTTTACATATTTATCTTTTATTTATAAAGAAGTCAGCCTATGTGTAAATTCTAATATTTGCGTTGATATTGAGTAATATAATCTGTACCATCGACCAGGTGCGAACGCGTCTGAATGTAAAATTATTCTAAAATCATGTAAAATCACGTAACTCATTGTAAGTCAATTTTTATTCAGCTAACATTATTATAAAAGCTTCAATCGCGTACTCGATGTTTTTTCAATGTGTTCTGCAAACATTTGAAATTTATCTATTAGCTAATAAATTATTCGTAACGATGGATTTCTTAGAATTAAGTATCGCGAACACTTGTGTAAATTGAGAATTAATTTATAGTTATTTTTAATAAGCTGCACGTCTATTTGTATCCAACCTTTTTTTTAGAGAAAAATATTATCGGGGCGTCTATCTCGTTACGTGCTTTGTAAATAATACTTTTACGTTAGATCATTTGACTTAAATGCAGATTATGTTTATTTTAGGTAACGCAATGTTTTTAAACTGATTATATCTCACGTAATAATTAAAAAAAAAACGGGGAATTGTGATAATTAGACTTACCAATCAGGGACCAATTAAGGAAGAATATGCGATTATTAAAATACTGACATCCTCTCAACGTTTCTTATTATCTTTATTCCTCCTTTCGGGATAAAAAATACGCAATTTCGCGTAGGTATATTAAATTGCGAGATTTAATACGAATTACGTAATAAAAAGTTAGAAACTATGCAGCTATATGTCGTGAACAATATTTATTATTTCAGCTACATCTGCATTTGGAGTCGGAGTCGATGAACGGCAAAACTATTTCAACATCGAACTTTTCCAAGTACGTTCAAACATATCCGCATAGTTTAATTGGTGCAAAGTTCTCTTAACGGAAAAAAAACTAGAAATACAGTATTTTTCATATTTCCTACTTCTCACCTCTTATGCATATAATGATAAAATTATCGCTTCAAACTTAGAAATCAAAAACTTACATTTTTATTAATAAGCAATATTGATGAATAAATAAATTCGTTAAAGTGGTATAATGTGTATTTAGAAACTGAACCAAATCGAACCAGGCAATGTCCTCGTCGGTACATCCAGTATCAAGGCCACCATGATGGTCTTGGCCGAAGCAGCCGCAGGTCAGACTCGACAGCAGATCGTGTCGACGCTCAGGCTACCGTCAGATGTTGCCCAAATACGAAACATGGCTAGCAACACCATCAGCTCGTTCAAGGTAATTCAACCTATTGAAATGCTTTGTGTACACACTGAGATATGACATAATGCTTATGAATACCCTATTGCGTAAATCATTTTTGACAGATCTGTAACATCAAAATTGAAATATTTTTTCTCGTAAAAAAATTACGTTCTACGAGCTGTAATAAGAATTTAACGTATTCAAACTGAGCTCGACTCAAGTCATAATGATAGTTCGATACTTCATTTCCATATATTGCATATATAGATAATTTTCGATTTCAGAGTTTTAAATTATAGATAATAATGTTCAATGTTCGATAACGGTTTGTGATCCTTACATTATAAAAAATATTCCAGGATCCAAAAAGTGGGACGGAATTACAAGTAGCCATCAAACTGTGGTTAGCATGGGGTGTGCAAACATTGAGGAATTACATGGATTGTATTCAACATTTTTATAAATCAGAACTTCAACAGATGAATTTTAATGACGTCGCAGGATCCGTAAGCACAATCAACGACTGGGTCTATAAGCATACGCGCGGACACATCAATTCGATTGTCGACTCGAGTAAGAATTATAAAATGTTAAAAGAACAGAAACATTCTTATTTTTGTTTTATAAACGCATCATCTTCTCTTACAGGTAGTCTGGCACCCGATACTCGACTGCTGTTAACCACTGCGGTGTACTTCAAAGGAACTTGGCAAGACGCTTTCGATAAGAAAGCAACGCGGGTAAGATGCTTCACTGTGCCAAGCTACGGCTGTCAGCAAATGCCCATTATGGAAAATATCGGCATGTACAAATATGCCGAAGTTCCTGCATTGGATGCTGAAGTTATCCAAGTCCCTTATACGGTTAGTTGTACAGAGATTGATTTTATATAAAGTTTACACGAAAGCGAAACAGTTTCGTGAAGGATGTTTTAATTTTGAATTAGGGTGGACGTGTATCTATGGTGGTGATCTTGCCTAGGATGAGCGGCGTTCAAGCACTCGACGAGCTCTCCCGAAATTTGGCTTTCGCGCCGATCTCGTCCGTCCTTGCGAATCTTCAAGAAACCGAAGTTCTACTGCAACTTCCCCGATTCAGTATCACGAATAGAGTAAGCTTGAGATCTACTTTGGACCAGGTACATTACTTTTACTCGCTTAATCCTGATTTATTTTCCAAATTTATTAACCACACGTAGGATACTGATAGATTTACTTTATTTTTTTCTAGCTTGGAATTAAGGACTTGTTTACCGTCAATGCTAAACTGACATCGGCATTCCCGCAAAATAACGTGCATGTCGGTGAGATTATACACAACGCGCGCATCGAAGTGAGCGAGGAGGGAACAGTAGCAGCAGCAGTTACTGGTAATTGATGATCAATTTAAATTTTCTCCTTTGACTGAAAAACATAAAGCTTCGAGCACCGTTTAAATGATTATTAAAAATTTTCAGAAGCCCAAGTGATACCGCTTATGGGATCGACTCTAACGGTTTTCCGTGCTGACAGACCATTCATCTTCTTCTTGATAGACCATCAGACTAATGTCATCTTATTTGCAGGAAGGTTTGTTCAGTCTGACGGGCCAACACCTTCTGATCCTACTAGACATTAATCGATTTCATAAGATTCAAGACTGAATGAAAAAAAAAAACTCAATGTACATTGTTAGGAAAAAAATACTCTTTTAATAAAAATCGACCAGATAAAAAACATTTTATATTTGTGTATGTCTTTGCTTTTCATCACCTCACAACGATATAATTTACTTTTTATATTAATAATAGGTTATATTTTATTATAAATTTTGTATTATTTCCTAGATAATACTTACTTGAAAAAATCTTATAGGAGATTGCAATATAATATAGTGCATAAGTCTATACTTTCAATATTACTTTTACTTGAATAATTATTTATTATTTTCAAGATTGTGTTTAATGTTGATTTACCTTTTTATGTTCAATTTAAATATCCACATTTTCAGAACGTTTTAAAAATTATTTCTGATATTTGAGATTTTAAATGAAAAGTCACTAGTCACTATAAAAGTCACTAGATCTAAATGCATCAGTATATCCGCCGGTTTTCACTCATTATAAACAATAAAATGCTTTTCCTGGTTATATATTCTGTGTAAAATCATTATTTTGATAACACTTACAACATCCGCAAATAAAGAGCTTTTCATATGAATATAATACATATTTTATTTCATTAATTAAGTTACTTTTTAAACGGTAAAAATATATAGCAGCGCACCCAAATTCAACGAATTTGTTTTTCCATTTATAACCAAACGGTTTCGGCGCTAATCAAAATTCAAGCAAATTGTATTTCCGCAAACTTGGAAGAAATGTGTATAAGTAAGCGTTTACTTAAATACCTATATATGTATATGAATATTTTCGGGCGCTAATTTCGCAAGTATCTTTTACCTTGTCAAAACAAAGTCAAGGCTCAAGGTATCACTGAATCGGTAAAAAAAATGGGTCTTTTCGGACGATCGCAAGAAAAAAACCCAAAGGACATGGTATTTGAAATGAGAATACTTTATTTTCCTGATAGTAGATGAATATCAATTCTTTATTGAAATTTTAGGTGAACGAATGGGCGCATAAACTACGGAAAGAAGGTTATCAGATAGACAGACAGGTTAGAGGTGAGTCATATCTGTATAGATTTAGAAGATAAGCTCCTTGGCAATATTAAAACATAAACATTCAGACTATTATATATAAAAACAAAATTAAAATGTTCTTCATTAATTCAGTATAATATAGTATATTATGGAGTAGAATAATATGAATTTATGTTTGCAGCTCATATTTTATATCCCATAAATCAATTCTATTTAAAAATCAAACTATTATTTTTATCTTTGCTTATACAGTCATAGAGGGAAAACCAAAGTGTCAGAGCATCTACCTGAGAACCTCGCCTAGTTTTGAATAATACACTGATGCTGATACAACTTCTCTATTTTTCATTGCAGCAATTCAAAGAGAAGAGGACAAAATAAAAAAATCATTAAAAGATGCAGCTAAAAAAGGTGACAAGGATATATGTAAAATTTTGGCTAAGGAAGTCGTTCGAGCCAGATCTGCGTGCAATAAATTACACACATCAAAAGCACACTTAAATTCTGTGACATTACAAATGAAAAACCAATTGGCTACAATAAGAGTTGCTGGTTCTGTTGCTAAATCGACAGAAGTAATGCAAGCGATGCAGGCACTTATTAAAGTTCCAGAAGTTGCTGCAACCATGCGAGAGCTTTCAAAGGAAATGATGAAAGCAGGTATTATTGAGGAGATGATGGATGAAACTTTGGATTCTATTGAAGATTCTGACGAAATGGAAGAGGCAGCTGATGAAGAAGTTGACAAGGTATATTTGTTATTCAAAAATTTAATGCCTAATTAATAGATTTCACTCAACTTTTTCCATAAATAAATTTTCACTCCATTTTATACATTCCATTCATTTGATTTTTAGATTTTGTGGGAAGTAACTGCAGGTCAAATGGGTCGAGCACCTGATGTTGTGACTGACACTCCTGGAGCATCTACTTCAAAGGAAGAGGAAGCTGAAGATGTTAACGATGATAAAGAACTGGAAGAAATGAAGAATAGGTTACAAAGTCTTCGTAGCTAAATTCTTACAGACCACCTTTTTATCATTAATATTCTTTCACTTGAAAAACATCCACAAATTAATTTAAGCATCACAATGATGCAAACTAAAATGAAATGAAAAGTCGCGACTTTACACTTAAGTATTAAGTGCAAAAACTGATGAAATAGAAGATAAAACTATTTAATAAAAATAAGCTATGACATTTCGGTTGATTTAAAATAACTGTAAATGAAACTTACTTTCTACAAAAGTATTTTTTTTTATAAAAATTACATTTTTTAGTCGATTCTATTGTTTTTGATTATTTATATAGTAATTGTATTCACTATTAGAAATTCACTTTGAATTTTGAATAATCTACAAATAATACATAAAATACTGCAACCAAAATAATTTACTCATATATAGGTACATATAGAAATAATGCTTCTATAATTTACAACTTACAGTAATGCTACAAATTACAGTAATGTCTTCATTGAATCGACAAATAAGTCACTGTCATAGCTTTTGTATGTAAGCATTTTGTACATTGCAGTGTTCTGCTCTGTAGCAACTCAATGAGTATAACTCAAATGTAAATATTGTTTATAAACAGGCTTTTACAGCATATATAATAATATAATAATTATTTGAAAGATTTATATTATTTTTGAACGTTTTTAAATTAATAAATTCATTACCAAAATATTATTATTAACAAATTACATTTTAACTTATTTTGTAAAATATATTTGAACCAAGCAAATAAAATTAACATGTTAACAGCATGTACCTATAACCGTAGCAGAATAAAATAAAATGATTTTAATCTAATTCAGATCTTAATTTTATCTACCTAACAATCTTTGAATATGGTTTCAATGAACAATAAATAGTTCACTTTATTTAATATATAATTACGGGATATAAAATATTTTAAATTTGAATAAAGATTACAGAAATTTTATTTTTATGTCCAAACAGCATTTTTTATGCACTTTATATTATACACAAATGTACAATAAAATTTAGTAACAAATATTTCCAAGTCTTATACAATACTTAGTAAACTATTTTTTTTCGGATTTTTCGAAAGTTTAACTCACGTTTTCTATAACATAACACTTCATTTTCTCTTTTATCAATTTTACACAATACTATGTAATTTTAGATGAATACAAAGAAATTATATTTCTTTTAAATGACAAAATATTTTTTTTTCGTTTTTGTAATTTATATTATAATCTCTGTTGATAGATAATTATTTTTTTTTGCCTAGCAGATCGAAAGTACTACTTTCTTTCCCAGGGCCTCCTCGAGAATGTTGTAATTTCGTCCTCATTAGTGGTGTAATCTACTATTTCTTATTTAATAGTAATTAAATAATAATAACTTTTATAAAATATTCTAATATTACTTTTTATCTTATACTATAAGCTAATTTATGTACAATTTTAGAAATTATTGAAAACTAGAAAGAATGAATAAATTTTAAATTATCTATGGAAACAATACACATATATAACATAAATAACTATTTTTACTACAAAGGCATTAGCTGAAATTTATATAAAATTTATCAATATCTTTTAATGTATACGATGTTCTGTTTTCAAAATTAACAATATACTTGTCTCTTACTAAGTATTTTTGATATGTTTTTTTGATTTTAACAGAACACTTCACAACCTATCAATCACCATATTAACAATAGCAAGCTTCACTTGTGCTTTAGACCTTTTGGGTAGCCTTCTTACGTGAGGTTTAAGTTTATTTAGAAAACGTCTCAGTTCACACTGAATTGGCATAAGTGTTTTCCGACACCTTGCTGACATCTTGACCTTTGGCTGTGTTTCTTCTACAATTTCTTCTTCTATTTCTCCAAAATATGTTTCACTATCCACTACCACAGTTTCATTATCAATTTCTTCATAAGATTCAACAAATGATCCCTCTTTATGTATTTCTAAGTCACCGCTCACCATTTCTTGTAGTGAAGCTTCAGAATTTCCACGAAAATCGCATGTATTATCATCAGGTACTACAATAACATTATTTTCTTCATGTTTGGATTTAATTTCATTTTGGTCATTGATGAAATGAAATTTTTTAGTTTGAGCTTTTTGTTCAGTTTTTCTTCTTGTCCTTTTCTTTACAGGCTTTACCAAAATTTTATCTTGTTCTGGTAAATCGATTTTTATAAGTAATCCTGGGGGAATGCTTGACAGACTATTAACAGGAATAGGAGCACCTAAATTCGAGATGTCTCCTGAAAATGGTAGAAGAACTTTTTTTATGTCTGTAGAAACATTACTTACTATGTTATTTGATATAGCAATTGGCTGAAATTGATTAGCAATCAATTTCCAATTATTAGCTGTAGGGATAGGAAGTTTTTTAACAGTGTAATTGTCAGCTTTAGTATCTACTTTCGGAATATTAATAAACGTCGGTCTTTTCGATTTTCCTCGCTTTTTTGCTAGAGGAGTTGGCTTGTTTTGTGGATCCATCTTTGGCTTTTTGCTTGATACTGAAGGTCTTACAATTTTATTTCCCTCTTTGTCTGCCTCTGAAATATTCTCTGTAACAGTAACAACTTGAATGTTTTTTTCATAGTTTTTATTAGTAGGAACAGCATCACATGGTCCACTTCCATTATTAAAATTTTGACCAGTCTGAAAATGCCCGGAGCACAGAACTAATTTACGAATTTGATTGGGTGACATTTTTAGAATATCTTCTCTACCTAAAAACTGGCACCACATTAGACATCTTCCAATTTCATAAGCAGGGAATGGATGGAACTTATATTTTTGAGTTTTGTTCTTTGGATCTGTTCTCAAGCGTCCACAAGCTGCACATGCCTGACTTTCCAAAACAGCTAGTGGAAGAGAATTTACTGGTTTTTCATCTTTATCACAAGAATTAAATAATTCTACTCCATCAGAATTTTTTAAAATGGAAAATTTTATATCCTCTTCTTCGTTTTCGTCAGGATACTTGATGTTTGGCACTGCAGAATCTATTAATCGATTGACAAATCCAGGTAAAAATTGACTTTTATCAAAGTGTTTTGAACAAATATAGCAAAACATTATTTCTTTTCTAGTGAGTCTATAATAGGAATCAACTCCTACAAAATCTAGCCATTTCAAACATCTAAATTCTTCTCCAGGAAAATGATGAAAAGTTGCTCCATCATTTTCTGGTCCAGGAGGATCTTTTCGAAAGCGTCCACATAACACACAGCCAATGTTGTACAGACTTTGTTTAGGATCGTAAATACTCGGAACTGCTGTGATATTTAAACGATCATAAAAATCATTCATAAAATCAGATAACACAAAATGTTTAGAGCAAACCATCCTTTGTAACAACTGCTTTTTGGTTAGTTTGTAAAGTTCTTCACGGCAGCAAAATTCCAACCATTTTTTACATCGTGATTCATCATTAACAGGAAATCCAAAGAATGTGTACTCTTCTACTCTATTGTTAGGATTCATACGGGACCTACCGCAGACAACACAAGGATGCGGCATTTTGTCATTGATTTGTTCAAAAGATTAAGTAATGAACTATCAATAGTTATTTCACATATGAAGATTTATTGCCATTCTGTAAAATAGAAATTAATATTACAATGTAAACAAAGTTGAATGAAGATATATGCTCTATTGCAATAAAAAGAATTCAATATTACTTGATGCTAGTAATCATACATAAAAGTTATTTTCTTTCAAGCTATATAAATCAATCAAATAAAAAATATAATTTAATTTATTAAAATAAACAACAATTGTATCATTACCTGAAAACCTCTGCAAAAAAAAATTTCAAGTCAAAATAATATTTTTTAATCTTAGAACTTTTATGAGGTATATGATCAAGATTTTATAATTTTTAATATCTATTTAAAGAAAACAAACTATAATACCAAGTAAATCCACTTGCTTTCTATATTTTTAGTAGAAACAGTATAAGCTATTCATAAATTGTTTTATTCCATTGTTAATAAGTTAATTCAATATTGATTTATAAATAGCAACAAATGTATGATGGAAAAAAATTAATTTTATTTACCTGTTTCACTTTATTGTTTAATTAACTTTTCTATTCTACAAAAAAATGTTCACTTTTCGACGAGGTTACAGCGTCATTCATGACATGACCCAACCAACAGTCAACAGAGTCGCACTCCCACGCAACAAGTTGGCTATCTTGCCTCATTTATGAAACTATAAAAATAAAAGCAAACTTTTTCGACCACTGAATAAAAAGAAATTACCATTCAATTGTTTAATAATTATAAAATAATTATTATTGATTTTAAATAGATCAAAATGATTACATCCAAAAAAGATCACAAAACAATTCGTAACAATATAAACGTCAAATCTAGTTTAATGAAACAGTGTAACCAACTTGACCGAAAATCAATAGAAGAACATAACCTATTCTGAAGTTGAAACTGTTGGATGTATAATTAGTTCCGGTGCTAGATATATAGAAGTAAAACATTTTATTGTTGACATATGACGATATAGAAGGATAAAAATTTATATAAAATTTGTAAGAATTAGATTTTAAAAATGACGTCTGAAGGCTCGAGTAGTAGTCCATATGATCTTAATGGTCAAAATTTTAATTCTGATTTATATTTACAAAAATTATTGAAGGTAAATATTATCTACTTGTATGAAATCTATACTTAAGTTGAAGCCTATAAGTGTGCATTATTTCTCTCTGAATTTACATTTATACCAAATTTTAGGATTATAATCTTAAACAGATTATGGATCATGAAGTTGAAATTGTTCATGATACACAGACTCTTCACTCCGATATGCAAACTCTTGTGTACGAGAATTATAATAAATTTATAGCAGCGACGGATACTGTGCGAAAGGTAAATAACTTACTTTTTTTAAATAATGAAATTTAAAAACAAAAGAGTTTGAAAAAATAGAGCTTTACCCAAACAACTTTATGAATAATAATCCTTTTTCTACATGTATAGATGAAATATGATTTTAATCAAATGGAAGAATCAATGGATTTGTTGGCAAAAAATATGGACAGTATTACTTCTTTTTCCGAACAAATATCATCAACATTACAAGGAACTCGTCATCAGATTATCAGATTATCATCAGTTCATAGCCTATTGAAAAAATTACAATTTTTATTCAAGTTACCCAACAATCTGAAAGATAGGATAAATGAAGAAAATTACAGCCAAGTAATTTTTAATTATATCTACATCTATAAATATATAATTTACAATTTTGATTTTATTTGTTTTGTCTTTCAGGCTGTGCAAGATTACATACATGCTCAAAGAGTATTAAATCATTATGGCAATATGCCATCTTTTCAAGGAATTCAAAAGGACTGTGAAGAAATCGTAGAAGAATTAAAGATTAAATTACGAACTCAATTCCATAAGAGAGATGCATCAACAAAATCATTAGCAGACAGTGTAGATTTACTACTTCAACTAAAAGAGCCAGCTGATGTGCTGTGTGCTGACTTTTTAACTCATGCAGATGTAAGATTGTCAGAGCAGCTTGAAAACTTAAAAGATATGTGTGAAAATGATATTATTGAATTTGTTGATATGGGCAGTTCTGGCTTTTTAAGTGATTTGTGTTTAATTGTAGCATCTTATAAGGATATGTTTATTAATCGTGCACCATTAGACACAAATGAATTTAGTGATGATTTTGATACAAAAGCAGTTTCCCGTTTAAATACTTTTATTATGAATAATATGAAGAAGTTTTTTGATCTAGTTGGAAAAAGAGTTGAAAATGTTGCTGATACAGTGGTTCTAGTCAGAGCATTAGACAGATTTTATAAAAGACTTCAAGCTATGAATGCACTTTGTGAAGATGCAGATTTTGCCAGGTAAATGTTTTAATGAATGCATGTATTTTCATATTTTCAAAAAACTGATTATACTATGTTATATTTATCAATTATTGTAGAACTGGAACAGACATCGTCATAAGTGCAGGTAGAAAACAATGTCGAAATCATCTTTCAGCTCTAAAACAACATTTAAGCGACACTCTTGCTAAAGTAAGACAAACTTTAGCATCAAAAGTTTCTTCTGACGGTGATGGTGGTTTGACAGAACTGCAAGCTATGCTTGTTATGCCAACAATTGAGAAAGTGAAAGGAATTTTGCAAGATTTATTGGTTTGTGTATATTTTCAAATAGTTTTATTGAAAAGTATGTTATACATTTAACAATTTATTGAAATAATATTAACATACCTTAATGTAGACACCAGTTCTTTTGAGATCATACAAAATAGTATACCTATAGTTATGAATAATACTTAAATCTTTTTTAGGTGTTTTTGCAACCAGAACTGTCATTTGGTCTCAAGCCGCAGTTCTTGCAACGTTTTTGCATTGACGAAGTTAGAGAGGGCCTAGTTGTTGGCTTTTTGCATCATTTGACAGCTACAGCAGATGGATTTTGTACTGGATTAGATGCGCCTAAATTTCCACCAACATTGCTCTTGCTTTTAAGTAAAATGTGCCTCGAATTCAAAGATAATAACGTTCATTATCTCGTATGTTTTAAAAATAGAAAAATTGAAGTTACTCGCTCAATTATGTTCAAATTCGAATAATCAAATATTTGTCTTATAGCTAACTTCGACAGACGATCTGTTCAACATAGAAGAATATGCCTCTTCCAAAAACGACGTAACATCTGCAGCAGAGATTTGCGACAACTTCCAGAAAGCAGCTCAAGAATTACTCAATCATTTCGTTCGACTCCAAGGTGTTACAGTATCTCAAATGCTTAGAAAATCAGTAGAAACACGCGACTGGTTACACACTATAGAGCCACGAACTGTCAGAGCAGTCATGAAGCGCGTAGTCGAGGATATAACTGCTATCGAGTCTCAAGTCACTGCCCTTTACGACGATACTGATGGTCAAGTCGATAGAAGCAGCGATAGCAGCAGAAAAACACATAGGTATACAATATAGAATCTATATTTTCCTTTAATGTAAGAAAAATATTACATTGTATTATGAATCGTAATTTTCAAAATAATTCCATTCATTTTAGTGTTTCGAGACATCAATATCGATCTAACTGGTCATCTTACACACCAAGCCATTTGGATTCTTCTTTCGTGTCAAATATTCACAAACTGTTTTCCGAGCGCATCGAAATCTTCTCGTCTGTTCAATTTAACAAGGCGTCTATTTTAACAGGAATCATCAAAATTAGTCTGAAGGTAAGGCTATCTTTACATGTCAAGAATTTAATGAATATAAGTTGTTTGATTCTAAATTTAAAACGTTACAATGGCATCTAAAGAATCCAGTTTGATAAAAGTAATTAAAAGTTCTAAATCCAGATTGCTCGAACGATTATTTTAACAAGCAATGAAACAAACAATTATAAATATAAAGCGTAGCGTACGGAGCGAAAGAGAGAGAGAGAGAGAGATGCGTCGAACGTACAAAGAGCCGAGAGAGGCGAGAATAGCATGTGCAGGTGGCGGGCTTTGAAAGCAGCAAACACGCAATGACAAAATGAGCTCGGCCACTGTCATTATCCACTTTGCGTCGTAAAGCTGATGCTCTCCCTCGGCGATCAGCGAACCTCTCGAATCTTCTCTCTCGCTGCCTCTGTTATTACTGCACGTCCTACGAGACTATGTTTGCGTATTAAAATATCCCATTCGCTGACGTCTTGTTTTTTTGTTTTTATTGTTCCAGACTTTTCTCGAATGCGTGAGATTGAGAACGTTCAGCAAGTATGGACTGCAGCAGATACAAGTGGACACACACTACCTGCAATTGTATCTTTGGCGATTTGTCAGTGATGAAAAGTAAGTTACCAGTTTGGGTTTTAAATGCTGATTTATTATCTTTCTGATGAGTTCTTTTATGATTTAAGGAATTAAAATTATGGAGTTAATTAAAAAATAAATTTATGTTAATTTTGTATCATAATTTTTACAGTTTTGAATAATTGTTAGAATTAACAGAAACAAGATTTAAAAAATAAGATTTCGTAAAGGCTGTTTTTTCATTCATTTGATCTAGAAAAGAATAGACTAGTATAGATTTTCAATGAGTAGGAACTATTATTACTTTACTATAGATATTGAGTATACTTTACTATGATACATTTATTTTTCATTATGCTGAATAAACTATATTGACATTTGCTGCAATTATATAACATTAGTTTAATCTATTATTCATCAAGTACAATTAATCTAATCAAATTCTCATTAAGATATAAGAAAAATTTAAGTGAATTTGTTTGGGATTTTCAGTTTGGTGCACTTCCTGCTCGACGAAATCCTGGGTAGCGCAGTGCACAGATGCCTGGAGCCAGTACTGATGGAGCCCAGCGTCGTCGATATCATCTGCGAGAGAAATTAACGAGCGGGCGACACCGACGGCTCCGCCGCCGCTGCTGCAGTTTTGTTGCTTTGAATTTTAAATTGGATAATAATATCCATTCACCGGAGAGAGAGAGGCATGGACGCGCGCGAACGAACGAACGAACGAACGAACGAGACACGCAGGGTCTTTTACAGCGCTCGAAAATTAGTTCATCGGAAGAATCATGCGGCTGCGCGCACGATTTTAGTTCACACGTATTATGTGCTATCGCGCGGCTCCCGGCCTTTAATAGCGCACCAACGGACTTTATGGCGAATTACTCTGAATTGAGAGGACGGATATAATTGTAATTGTAAATATGTATTGGGCGAGAGAAAGAGAGCGAGATTCGATTATTCAATAGAATTCATTGATTTCGAAGTTTTAAATAGTGTCTCGTATTGATGCGCCCGAGCTAACGGGGACGTTTGTTCTTCGTTCAAATGATGTATTTATTATATAGATGAATTGGTATTATTTTTAATACGTTGAAATAAATTTTCTAAATCATTCCGATAGATTTATATTTATGCGAAAGTTATATCTTTTTTTTTTTTTTTTAGAGCAGATTTAATCTCTTGGAGAGATGATTATGCTAACCTATTAATGTTTTTTCATAATTTAATTGCATGCTCGAGTTATTATTATTGCACCCTTTTTTTGTTGAATATATTGTAGTAATTGTTTTAATTTTACACCTTTTATAATGCGAAGAAATAAATTGATTGGCATTTCAGACTTGTAAACAATTTTCTACTTTATATATTTAAGTTTTGGATCTTATACAATATATTAAACCGAATATTAGCAAATACTAAGTATCTTTTTATTATTTTTTCATTCCTTGTTTATGACCATTTCAAGATCTTTATTCAAATTTGCATAAGATAAGTATTGATGAAATGGGAAACCCTATAATAATATTTTTATTAGTCAATTTTACAAAGTTTTAATTTTAGTGAACCTTTGAAAATATGAAATATTTACAGAACTACACACCTACACTACAATAAAGATCTTTAAAATCTCTAGCTATGCTCCAGTTATTACAAAATAGGGCATATATATCTCCATAGACACCTCAACTCGCGCATAAAGAGCATTCGTCAAACATCTTGCATACTTTTCCCTCGCTATATCCTCGACACTCGCATCTCTTCACGTATATCAGCAAAAGTATATACCGCCGTTCGGCGTAAAACTCAGGCCGAGAAAGAGACACGACTATATATATATGCGATCTGTCCGCCATCGCCGCGGGGTCAAACGATCCTAATGAGACTTAACTCGGCGCGCGCCAGACTTTTCGAATGTCCATGTTCGAGCCGTCATCGATATTATCCCCTTTACTATACACACATGTGTCGTGTCGTCTCTCTTTCGCTCGTTAATTTATCAATTAGTCGGTCTCGCGCGTGGATGTATGCCAATATCAGGATACCTATGTGAGTATTTGGACCGTCCCGGCGGTGTTAATACAGTTGCCGAGGCGCATTTGTCGCTAAACAATAACCCAATGATTTTTCATCTCGTTTAAACGCAGCATTAATATTTGTAACAATAACGGTTACAATCGGAGACGGAAATGAAAAGTGGGATTTTTAAATAAACTTCTCGTGGGCACTTTGCAGTTTTAGCAAGCGCGTGTATAATAAAATTTCAAGTAGAGAAGGGAACTTGCAGATGAAGTATACACGGCTTAATTCAATTTGGCTCGTTTTTAACAGCTATTTTATGAATCTAAGTCAAGTCTGCAGATTACTAAGACTGGAAGCTGCGGCAAAAGTGATGAAAGAAATATCTTAATAAGGTTAATCAAAGAGCTTACTCATTCGTAAGTAATGTCAAATTAAAGATTAAAATTTAGAACAGAAATATATTTATGTATGATATTTTCATTTTTTTCCGAGATAGCTGAACGGTATTTTTAGAATGGACGAACTGAATTTATATGTTTACAATATTTATTCACAAGTGTTTTTTTTTCATTCTATTATTGTTTATTCGCAAAATTCGAATCAATATTCAATATCTTTAGATTCTTAAAGAAAATTATTGGATGTTCAAATGAACAAGCTTTCAAAGTATTCTTTGTATTATGCAGTAAACTACCATTATAAATTCCATGTTATGTATATGTATATGTATACATTAAAAAAAGACCGAACGGAATAAACAACACGAATAATAAAAATAGCGACAAAAACAACCCATCAAGCTTTCCCCATCAGCAATCCTCGAAATCCGCTAATTATTCACGCACTCAATTATCGTCCACACGCAGCCCCTTCAATCAAACGTCCCCCTATATACATCCCATCTTCATATCATGAAAAGGTTCAACGCCCTCGAAACCCGATCACCGCGAAAAAAAAAAAAACAAAACAAAACCCGCAAACTCTATCCGCAGCAACAATATTATAAGAGAAGCGCACACAACCGGACGCCTATATATATAAATCTTTTTAAAAAGAGCCATAATACGGCGCGGCTGCGGGATTTCGATCCGCAGCTTCTCTCCGCCTCTCGCAGCAGCAGCAGAAGCACTTAATTCAGACTTCCTCTATAACACAGGAGAGAGGCAAGCGCTGGATGAGATTCATCCGGCCTCTATTATACACACGCTCGCCTCGCGAGTGGCCTACGCGCGCGGCCTGCACGCATTTTCTACCCAATTTATACGATATGAAAGTTAAGGGAACGACGACGACGACGACTACGAAGACTACCACTACGTACCAAGCGCATGACGAAGAAATGCTGCTGCTGCTCTTTGGAGTCCCGGTGTTCGTATATACGATGACACGGCGCATTAATTGTTGCTGCTATACCGGGAAGAAGCGTCAGTTTAATCGTCGTATATATATACTGACATTATGTAGGAATTATCGCGGTTGTGTAAAAGGGAAGCTGCTTAATGAGCGCATTAGCTCTCTCTCTCTCTCTAGAGGCGTACCGGCTGGTACTGCGACGATCCTAATGCAATTATATAGCTCGACTCTTTTTATCAATTGCTTGATTATGGATTGGTTCTATCTAGAGAGTCTATGTCCGGGTAATTGTGGGTGTACATCTGGGAAAAGGCGAGTTTTTGGTACGTGATTATTATAGGGATTCTGGGGGAAATGAGTAACGAGCTATGTGTGCGGATGAATTGACGTGACTAAGTTGTGCTGTGATGGGTGTAAGGTTGCATTGAGCTACTGCTAAGTATAGTTTTCACGAGGAATATCCATTTGATAGCGATGGAAAATCCTTTGAGCTATTTCGTAGAGATAATGACATTTCGATAACGAGTGGAAGGGTTTCGTTAATTTTTTGCAAAATATATACTTAGTTTTAGATTGAAAGTACAGTTTGTAGTAAATGTATAAAGCTCAATTCAAGTATGAATTTCTTATGTGTATATAGTATCTTAATTTATTTCATCGATACGCAAAACAAATAAACACCAGTACGTTCACCTAGACTGTTCTTATAGCTTTACCCCGTCTCAATTTTTCCCCAATTTATAATATAAACTACAAAAATTACAAGTGCATATATAGGTATATTATGCATCATAAAATCCAAAATTCTCATATCGCCATTAGGTTATGAAAGATACACAATCGCAGATACATATTCATCTCTATACACCAATGCTCACGACATACATATACATATAGATATCATCGTCTCAGGGCACATATGCGGCATACAAGACACGTGATCGACAAAAAACACCTGTGCATGTGGCCGTAGCAGCTTCGCGTATGCCTCTCCTAGCTGCCAGTGAAAATTCCATCGACGGCATCCGTCATACGCCTCGTCGCGAGAGTCACTGCCACATGGATACTAATCCAGGGAAGAGGATTCGCGCGATGTGCATCGTTTTATACCGTATAATATATAAGGAGAACGAGAATCGGATTGCGAGCGGTGCGGGTTCAGAGGTAAGGATATTAAGCTTAGTGTGCGTAAGTATAGTTTTCTTGAAGTGCATATATGTACGTATCACAAAGTTTTCGAATTGTGAACCTGCGATATGCTTGAAATTTTTTATCGTAACAAAAAAATATGTATAAATTCCTAATTGAATATAATGCTCTTCATAATTTTTTTGTTGTAACTACCTATGTAATGTAATAACGGAGTGTCTGCGTTAATTGTGATATCGTGGAGGAAATATCGAGTGCGACGTCGGTTTGTTTACCTTTCGATGTGTAAGTACATAGAATTTTTATCTTACGAAACAATAGGACCGACGTTTGGGTTTACCGATAACATTTTACAAATAGACTAGTTTCGAAGTTGAGATATATATTGTACAGTCAATAGTAGTGCTTTCATGGTCTCCGCTGAATTGCCAACGCTCGATATTGATATAAAGTTCCTCCTTCATAGCTATAGATATTTTCTAAAAATTTATTTGCATTATTCAAGCATGATTTATATTTATAGTTATCGAGTTACCTTGATTAACTGCAATTATGATTTTTTTCATACATTTATACAAATACTGTTTATAACGACATTAATATTTAATAGTATACCGATAAAATTATAATTTATTGTTCTGTATGATTTTCCTTAGAGAACATCATACCTAAATGTGTGAAATTTCAATACCGTTATACAATATTATTATTATAAAACTAAATATATAGCAAACTACTTTACATCAATTTTGGAGCATAAAGCAAACGCAACATCCGCCTTCGAATCAACAAAATCCAATGCATATATAGGTATTTATGAAAATAATCGAGAAACAACGGAGTCACTGCAGCAACTCACGCTTCCCGCATCCCCATATGTATATAGAAAAAACACGAAACGTCCGAAACGCATAGCCTTAAATATGAAAGGCAATTACGGTGCACACTTCAAAAGAGGCCTAATAAACAAAAGGGGTACATATAATACCGCATACAAGGCCCACAGGAGTCATAGCCATGTATACATATACACGGCTGCACAGCGAGTAAAAGAAAGCGCGTGAAAAGGGAGGAGGCGAACTCACACACACACTGGACACACAGACTTAAATATATATACGCGGGCGCGTGGGAGTGTGAAAAAGCGGAAATGGCAATTGTGCCCGTATCGCGCATATATATACATATTCATATACAGTGAGCCCTGATCCTTTTTGGCAGCTCCTCGCCCTCTACATCGTGATTAATCGGATCTTAACGCCGCGCGCAGCGGAACTGAATATATAGTAAAAGAAAGCGAGTGCGTTTGAATGGTGGATGCATTTTGAAAGGGAGAGGGCAAAAAGTGTGTGTATTATATAGGTACGTGTTTAGAGAGTGGATCCCAGTGCTAAATGGATGAATCGAAGGGGCTTTTGTGAGGGTAATTAGCGGGCGAGGTAAGGATGCGCGCCGCGAGGGGAGATCATCTTGAGAGACGGCAAATTCGATTCGGCTACGACTGTCACGTTCGCGCTCGATTCGTTGCAATCGTCGTCGTTCCTTTTTCTGATGTCGATATACGGTGTACATAGAAATGCTCAAGCTGAAGTTTATCGATATTCCGTATACATACTCGTGCAGTATGCAAAGTTTATAATTTTAGATAATTTCTGGGAAAATTCACTTTAATAATCGGGAAACGAAGAAAAATTAATATTGGATGTATAAGTTTTGATTTTTGGGGGTACATATGTATCGAGAACTTTTGGTGGACCCGCATGAGAATGTATGCGTATGTTGAACTTGGATGCCGTCGAGTCATTGAAAATCGATGGTCTATTGAGACTGACATATATGTGCGCCACCGGTTTTCTAATACCTATACTTCGGTTACTGTAATCAAAACTCATAATATAGAGATTTCTCGTTGATTGGCTGTATATTGTAAAATTTACGTAAAAACTCTGCGTTAATTTTGAGTAAAAATACTTAATATAAGAGTCGCAGCTTCTTATCGATTATACAAGCTAAATTAGATCCACCAAGATACTACGATACGATAGAATTCCGTCCTAAACGTCCAAAAGGTATCCCGCCAAAAACTGTAAAAAACATTAATAACGATCTCGATAAAAAAAGAAAAGAAAGAAATAAAAATCGTCAGCATCATTCCTCGTATACACGTAACAGCCTGTATATACATGCCATCATCGAGGAGTAGCTCGTGTGCTGCAGATGCCGCGCGCGCGCAACATCAAGCGAGAGAGAGAGAGAGAGAGAGAAAGGGAGTATACAGTCATCGCCGTCGCGTTCGTCAATCAAGCTTCTCTGGCCTCCGTTACAGCCTCTGTGCGCGCTCCTCTTTTCTTTCTATTCCGCCATAAAGCTCTTCTCTTCTCTCATTCTCTCTCTCTCTCTTTTGCTCTCGCTATATGCTCCCTTATATACATATAGACATCTATTGTTTGGCAATTTGCCTCTCGAAAGAGATTATCGCCATTCACGCGCAATCTTCGTGCAATGGTCTCTCTCTCTCTCTCTCTCTCTCTCTCTCCCTATGGCATTGTTTGCCGCCCTGAATATCGACCTTATTTGTACAATGTGTACTCAAGGCTTTTGCTTTTGGAATGGTTTTAATATAGCGTTTTATACGTGGCTTTTTTCGATAAGATTTTAGTTTGGCGATGAGAGTTTGAGATGAGAGATATGAAAATATTGATACGGATGGAGTATATGTTTCCAAAAGGCAATGTTTATTTTTAGTATGGGATGTTTTAACGAAGATAGCTTTTCTTATATATTTTAATCAGAAATGTCCATTGCGGTTTTCATTTTAATAACTCGATCAAAGATGTTTTTTAAATATGGCAAAAAGCTTTCTAAATACGTGACATTACTAGATCGGTCCAATTAATCCACAATGTATACGAACAATAACAATGAAAATTCCCATAACATTCTTTGTTCCAGAAAACAAGGACAGAAGAAGAATTTTGACTTAGCAAAACGTTTCAGTTTGTGACCGCAATAATGAGCGGATACGTATATATATATTTCACGCTCGTTGTTGCGCTCGCGATTCCGAACCGTTTCGAAAATTTCGTCTACCACCTATATATCTTGCGTATATCCACGCACAAATCGGATCAGTTTTTGAAGAATGCCTCGACAACGATTTCATAAAATTTACAAGTTATCTACGACGCCTATTTGTAACGAAACTATATTATATATTACTGTATAGCGATAAACCGATTAAAAGCAGATATAAGTTGCCGTTAGTCCTCTAAGTCCAAGCACGGTAAATATTATGATCGTTAGTATCGTTAATAGATTTCGCATGACTAACGAATACGAACAATAGGTTGTATCCCGATTTCGGTGCGTAGCTTTCCTTATCGGCCTTGCTCTTATATATAAGAAGCCAGAGGTTCCGTCGAGCAGGACATCAGTGCACTGGGGAGAGATCGGCGAGGACTATCGACTGCAGTGCTGGACAGAACCGTAAAAGCTCGGACTCCGCGTGCTAAGTAGTTGTGCCGTAGGCGATGCTTTGGAAATTCACCACGGCTCGATTACTTTACACGTCGGGTTAGAATCTCACCTCGTGACAGTGTCTTTCTTGGGCGATTAATATATTAGGTAAAATAAAGTTATACTGATATTTCTACGAATTTTTGATGAATAATGTATAATACATATAGGTGTCTCTCGATCGTCAATGTCGTCGACGAAAAAACCAACCGAATGGTGATGTAGACAATAAATTTTCAGATCTAATTATAAATGCACGTCTCCTTGTACATTGCTAATTCTATCTGATGAATAATCAAATTTTGAACAAATGAATATTTTATACTAACATTTTCAAGTAAAAATCACCTCGAGATGCACGAACTGCACTCGCGTGCGTGCAGTAAGACACTTTTTTAAAGACGAAATTTCCCATTCCACGAAAGAATCAACAAGTCCCATAATGCCAACCTCTAATAAATACCTCCTCTGTAAACGATATAAAACCTTCCGGGAATCCAAACTTATATAATAAAGTAAAAGCAGGCCCTTGTAACACTCTGGCACACACAACCCAGAAACCGTATCTGTATTCGCGCGACTTTCCACGCGTCGTTCGCGCATTTCTGCCGCACCGTCGGCGTCGCCGTTGTCGTCGTCGCGGCGAAGTGACAAATTATACTCTCACGCGCGGAAGTACGTCAGCGTAATCGCGAAGTAGGAGCAATGCATTAAACGCGCGCAATGGCACATATATACCATAGACGATCCGTTGCCGCGGAGAGAAGCGGATAATGATGCTGGACGAACGACTGGAGAATATATATAATCAGTGTGAAAGAGAGCTGGAAAATTAGACGAGCAAAATGGGAGGATAATGTAGATTGACTTGCTCATTGATTGACTGATTGATTGATTGGAGCAGACGTCTTTTTCTAGTTTTCGAATCAAAATTTATCCATACCCTGGCGAAAATGATTTTTGCGATGAAATGCAAATATATATGTGTCCAGGTAGGTACGTATAGAATTCGAACCTTTGACATGTTTAAAAGCCCATTTTCACACATTTAGGCATAATTATGTATTACATTACGGATAAATTTGGGCACAAATTTGGAAATTGTTTTAATTAAGTCCTCTAGGGTTGTATATGTATAATATAGTGTGTATGGGATATATTAAGCTACTGACAGCAATATATTAAATTTTTAGTTAAATGTTGCATAAACGAAATATGACACATCTTGTATATTCTACCTATGTAAGCAGTAACTGACTTTGCCATTGTATCGGTTTCTTATTGAGGTATCCCAGTCCTAGCAAGTGATTCAAAAATAGATTTTTCAGATTCTCGCAATTTAATAGAATCCATAAATCGACAATTAAGAAAGAGAACTATTTTCGGTAAAACTTAAAATCGTAACGATTGTGATTCATATTTTTAGAGTTTTTTTTTTAAAAACATTCCAAATTCATTGAAATTTAAAAATAATGATCATCGATAAGGTAGAAAACTGCGATCGCACATCCGCGAACAACTCTTCAAGAAAACAAGATACACATATATCTCGAGACGACACAAAAAGCTGTATAACTACACAACGCGCGAGAGAAAGAAAAGATGGAAGAACAAGCGCAGGCCCGTAACCGAGATAGATAATAAAATAGAGCGTGAAAGAGAGAGGACGAGATCGCGAGTGGGAGAAAGAGAGAGAGAGAGAGAGAGAGAAAACTGAATGGATTGATAAGCCGGGCATGGAGTGTAAGAGTCGCCTCTCCGTGTCATTCAGCGCTCGCTTTAGCTCGGCACTGATTTCAATTGGTAAATTGACTTGGAACTCTCGCTCTCGCTCTCGCATACATATACGGTGAGAGAAGAAAAAAAAAAGCCCATGGACAGTCGTATGTAGGAGAATGAAGAAAGGGGTCGAAAGCTTTGGTATTGAGACTGAAAAAAAACTGCGTAGATTGATATTTAGATGCTGTGCGTGTGTGTATAGCGCGGCCCTCGCTCTCTCTCTCCTCTCTTTCGAAAATAACTCATTGTTCGCCCATTGGTGAGAAAGTATTTTCGGTTGATGCATCGATCCTCGGAACGGAGCGAGTGTTTATCGTCCGTTAATTGAATTCTGCAAAACTAACGTACGGATTTGTATGGTGTATGCAGTATTATATGCTACTCTTACCTACGCGTCTGATCCAAAATGATGGAAAAATCGGTTTTTATCCGATTAAACATGATCGTCGTTTATCTGCACGATGCTCCGTTTAGCCACACATGTGAAACAATTAATGATACACAGCATATATATGTAGCATTGTAAAAGCTAATCAAATGTGACAATTGCGATCCCATAGACTCCGTGTCTATAATTAGAAGTTTGTTATATCCTGTATATGGTACAAATAATCGCGTTATAATACTCGTACTGTGCAAAAATAATTGCAAGCACTATTTGAAACATATTTATATCGACCGATATGCAAATAAACGCCAATAACACAATTGTTATAGTTATTAATCGATCAACGTTATCGTTCAGTTTCGACAAAACCAACAAGAGTTCGCCCACATTCCCAAACGCATAGAAAAGCACAAAACCCATCACCCATATAATATACACACGCACACATATGCATAACAACAAAAACGAACTATTACTCACGCTGCAGTAAGTATGTAACCCCAACAATGCTCATACATATCCCCACCTCTTGGTTCGAAAACCCTCAGGAATTTCGGGCGTGCACACGTACAATACGCACGCATCGTGTCATCCTTCGCGTTGTATCCACCCGCAGCAGCAGCAGCAGCGGCAGCGTCAGCCGTCGACGGGAAGCCTCCACCACCACCGCCACCACCACCAGCATCCAGCCAAAGTTCTGGAGGAGGGAGAGAGAGAGAGAGAGAGAGAGAGAGAGAACAGAAGCGGCGGCGGCGGCGGCGGCGGCGACGGCGGCAGTGGCAGGCGGCAGCAGCAGCAGCAGCAGCCGTTAATAGGGAGTGAACGCCGCTTGAATGCTTAATGCACCGCCGTAGCAGCGCGAGCGGCTTCTAGGATTAAATTGACCAATCATTTCCCGCCCGGCAAAGAGCGGCCAATTACAGTCCTCGCCGGACTATATTAAGCCAATCAAGGCTAGTTTATCACTCAGTCGAGTATCTGCCCTCGCGCGGTACGGTTCCGGCTCTCTTCTTTCCTTCTGACTCTCTCGCTCTCTTTTTATCTTCATCTCTACCTCTCTCACTCTCGCTCACTCTCTTTCTCTCTGTTAACACTTTTTTTGGTGACTCCTCTACATCTTTGTCTATACACCCTTGTCTTTCTGCGAAACAGTGATTACCGAGTGTGCCAAGTTTTTTTGGAGTTTTGTTCGAGAGTCAACGCTGCGATGAAAACGTAAGTTTTGGAGAGAGAGAGAGAGAGAGAGAGAGAAGCTTCCATCAATAGTGCGAAATTCTGACAGATCCAAAATATTTATATAAGTATCGCGTTTGTCTTTGGTGAGCAGCAAATATACCTTGCATAGTTTTTTCATTATCATTCTTTCATTGATTACGGTATTCGTCGCTATTTTTGGCCTTGTAATATTTTTGTTCTGTCATAGTTTTCATTCGTGCAGCCAACAATTTCGTTAAATAACTGCAGCTACACTGTCAAACTTGAAACATTATCATTAATTTAACCGTATACTCGAAAGGTACCGATATAAAGTATATGTGTCCGCTGACAAAGCAGAAAGAACTCGCGAGAGGAAAACTTTATTATAATTTGCTATCAATATCGCGTGTATAGTTTCGTTGTATTGTTTTTTCTTATCGGTCTGCCGAGCGGAGCTAAATTCTCGTGCAAGTTATACGAAAAAAAAAAAGCGCTAGACACACACTGGCAGAGCGGCTCCTTATCGCTCGGCATACGCGTATAGTAATAATGAATGCAAGTCGGGATGCATGGATATGGGAAATTCCGCGCGCGCGAAATTTTCCCGAAAAGGAAAAAAAAAAGAAAGAAAAAATATTCTCGACCGCTGAATACGTGCGATGTGCAGTATTATATAGCGATGGAGACGGTTCAAAGGTCATGCGATTTCCTGCTATTGTGGGGAGAGAGAGGCGCGCCAAGCGCAAGTGTCGGCTCACTGAGCAAATTTCAGCAGCTCGTGTGTGTAGCGTAAAATAATGTGTGTTTATGCGGAGCATGAATCCGGATGAATGAAATGCTTCTCTTAGACGGTCCTTTTTTACACAAAAACGATCCGAGGAATTTCAGTTTGGGAAAGTGAGAAAATATTAAAGAATTTATATATATAGAAAAAAATGTTTGTTCAAGTACTTCTTTTGGGTATGATATTACTGTGTGAAAATTGTTGGATGAAAAGTGCATGTTCCGGTACTGTTTTTCATGCAAATAATTCAGTGAATCAAACGCTTCTTTTACGCAAGGCCTCTAATATATAGCGAAATTACATAAGTTATTTTTCAACGGAATTATTGATCCAGGTTATTAAACGTGAAAACAGTCTTTGATTTCCTAACGAGCCGATTCTCAGGATATCAACAAAGTGTGTTTATATTATTTAACGCATTCCTTTCATGGGTTCATTCATTCTTTCATTCAATCGTATTAAAACTAGTTCGTGTAGTTTATCGTCGCAGTTTTACTAATTCTAAACTAATTTAATTTTAAATTAACGATGCAATAACCTCTAATGTTACAATTATTATAAAGTTGATGCAACAATTTATTTTTAAATTCAATTTATTTCGTATAGGAGCGAAAGTTCAATTTAAATATTTTAAAAATGGTATAAAATCTCAATTGCAAGCGGGTGTACCATAAAATTCGTACTTCATTTCGTAAACATTCTTAAGAAATTATCATGCATTCAATTATTGAGCCATGAATTGGAGCTTATTCAGAAATTGAGTTTATGGCGCTTCGTATTTATATATATATACTTGTCGCGAGGAGAACACGTGACGCGAATTTACTCCACGCCGGTTCTCCAATCTATCACGAATGAATGCGAATATGCTGAGAGTTTTGAACTTTTATATCGCGTCGATTTATCGGCATCATCAGTTATTGATTCTTCAAATATAATGATATATTTTACTCCGTGTCGAATAGTATAACGTTATACACAAAAACACGTCGTGTGGAATTAAGACACGTAGCATATATCTTACACAATTACTAACGATCGTCGATCATTATACCCAATGTATTTATAAACGTCGATACTATTATCACCGTTGCAAAATCGAAAATAACTAGTTAAAACGCACTCTCGCTTACAGCGGCACATATTGTAAACAAATCCATCATTTCTACTTATCTCTTGGCACTGCAACACTCGAAACAAACAAAACCTTATACCCGCCAAAGAATCTTTCTCATCGTATGCTCACCTATATTAAAGGCGCATCCTTTTCATTTTTTCAGACGCCATCGCCGCAGCAACGATCGCCGATACATATATGAGCGATCCAGTCGTACATATCTCGAGTCCTCGATACAAAATAAACTTTATATCGTTTGCGAAGGTCGATCCATATAGCCGATTCTCAGTTTCCGCGTGCATTTTCATCTCTATCTCTCTCTTTCTCTCGGGGAGTAGTGCAGATTCAAAACGCGCCGCAACTGCTGCAGCTGCGTTTTGCTGCACACTTTGCCTCGTAAAGCGCAGACGTATATATACCCATAGTATGCGAGCTATTATCAGTATCAGTGTTGCGAGCTCACGGCGAGCCGGCGATTACATCAGTGTGTTGTATATACCGATCGACACGTGCATGCGTCGAACCTATATATAATGTCCTAATGCGTGGATATATGTATATGTGCAGCGCTCGTGTTTTCTGGATAAATTAACCGATGGGAATCGAAAGGTTGTCTTTCGGGAGGATATGTTTCGATTTGAGAGAATGGGTACGACGTTGTGATGAGAAATGAGTTTAATTTAACTTTGTTTCGGCTCAAAGTTCGAGTTTAAAAGGGTCGATAATCATTGACAGGCAGTTTATTATATGCTCATTTGTTTCTTCCGCATGTACAAAAGTTGGATTCAACATTTGACAGCACTAAATTGTCTCCACGAAATAATATGTACTCAGCGAAAATACTCGCACTGGAAAAGTTTTGAACACTATAAAATGAGTGAAAAATAAAATTCAGATAAGGAAGATTCAAAACGTTCTTTCCACAATAATAGTAATTCAAATGAAATGACTTTACCGCATTTTTATTAAATTCATCGGTTTACACCAGACAATAATTCCAAAAATGCTATACACAAATTCTTCGATATTGCTCATGCAACATAACGAAAGTTCATCATTCTCGAATCACCATATACCGCATCATCGGTTGAATGGATCGAATAATTTCTTCTCACCAGCAGCTCTTCTCGTTCAAAAAAAAAAAGAAAAAAGAACGAGACAGTCTCTCGCACTCGCTCAGTTTCTCTCCGACACGTTTATCTTCTTTGGCTTCTTGACCTGACGACTTCTTCACGATAATGTCGACTTATGGAGGGGAAGAGAGGCGAAAAGACGCTTTATTATACACTCGAAAGTTCAGCTCTATACGATGCAGTGTCGACGCACTCGAACCAATTTTAAATGTATATACATATAAAACGCATATTAATGTCAAAAGAACCTAGGTGTAGTCATTACAGTTTCAGTATCTGTTACGTTGAAAATAGAACTGCGCAACTCGCGAGTTCAATCAAAGTTTAAGCTCGCGTCCAATCTCAATAATTAAGATTGCTATTTATACACGAGCGGCTTTTTATTTAATAATACGGAATGATTGCGGCGCTCTGTCTACATATAAAAAAAAAAGTAAATAAAACGCAGAGAAACGATAATAGGCTTAATACACGCAACGGCAGTATTTTCGAAAAGAATCGTTACACGCGCGGGTTGTTTGCGAGAGAGCGCGCGCAAGCTGCGCCGATGCAGACGGCATCGAGCGACCTCCAGGGCCTCGCGTCTTATCGTCGAGCCTCTTCATCCATCTTTATCGCAGCGGTCGGGCCGCAGGTTATTGACAACCGAAAACCAAGTCAAACCACTCGCGTGCGCTTTTCAATACGTCGCACACTTGGCTAGCTGTATACGCGAAAAATGTCGGATAGCTCGCTTTTTCATATATACGCGATAGCATTGAAGCATCGAAATCGTTAAATCGTCTTATCGCGCGCTCTCGGCTTATGAGGGTATACCTCTCTCCTCGCACCGCAGCTATATCAGCCGGGCCGCGCACGGAAACAAAAACAAATCAAATATAATATCCTTATCGTGTCTTCTCTTGAATCCTCGAGTAAACAACGCTTAAAACACACTCGTACACATACTTATATACGGTAAAATTTTCTTCTAGCCCTTCGAATTCGTGTATCCTCTTAAATATCGCGAAACGAGCGCATCTGAAAATAAAATTCTATCATCAGCAGCGGCGCGTATGCATATGCAGCCCCGGAGTCTATATAAGAAATCGACATCTGTGCATCGTCGATCCGAATACACATTATACATGTATCCACTGACACCGGTATATATATCGAAATGGCCAACGGTTATAACGAGCTGTTGTTCTTCAGTTCTACGGACCTCGTGACGCTCTGCGCGGCGCGGCATTTTTTTTTCTCTCGTAAGATCACTCATTGTGTGCTTCTCTTTTTATTTTACGTTTGTGTATGTATATAGATCGCGATAAGCCGAAATTTTATTGCCGGGGTATCGAAAGCTTTTTCCGGTCTTTGTACGAAGAGAGAGAAAAAACGCTTACCATTTCGTAGATATATATATATATATATATATATACATATACATCAATAAATCATCGTTGCTTTATATACCTTAAATAATAATTTAAGGAAAGAATTGAACGGCTGATTCGTTTTCGCAGCGTGGAGCAATTTCGACATTGAAGAGTGCCGAGGGGGAGCTGTATACGAGAAAGAGAGAAAAGAGAGTCTCTCGCATTAGCGGGAATTAGCGTTAATTGGAGTTCACTCGCACTCGCACGACCAAACACAAGCGCACACACACACACACACACTGCATACATTGGTGGGTTTTGGCGCTCGAGTTTTCGCGAGACGTTGAGAAAGAAGGAGAAAGAGAGACGATATGTATATATATACGCGTGCACTGTGTGTGTATATTGCGCATATATAGATGTCGAGCAGCTG
This sequence comes from Megastigmus dorsalis, assembly GCA_900490025.1. NCBI lineage: Eukaryota > Metazoa > Arthropoda > Insecta > Hymenoptera > Megastigmidae > Megastigmus > Megastigmus dorsalis. The sequence goes on from UELU01138681.1 coordinate 60,094, forward strand.
AATCTACAAGCTATGCAACTTTTCGCGTATGTGTGTGTGTGTGCGTGTGTGTGCACGTGCATAATCCGGGCCGTCGTTTTCTCGAGGCTCTGATGCTGCAGCTCATGCGTTTTTTGCTTTGCAAACGCGGTCTCTCGCGATCTTTCTCTTTTTTTTTCATCATATAGATTTTGAAAATCGAAGATTAATTTAGTATAAGAGTTTCGTAATTTTATACGGTGAACATGTATACTCAGTTCGGAAAAGAACCATTCGATCCAAGATTCTCGATTAAACTTGCATTAATCGATGAAGCTGCATACATAATATAATACTTGTACAGGATGAAAGTTGAGAATTTGAGATTCCTTTCTTCTTGGAGTTTCTGCATACCTACGTCAATTAGCCGCGGAATTAAGATCATTATAGCAGTTTAAAAATTATCTCATGGATGACGTGACCGTGCGGCTGAATCGTACATACATAAAGTCGCTGCGCAGTGACGTCAGACCGCAGAGACTCTCGGGAACCCTCGCACCGCCCCGACTTACATATGTCGTATATACGTATGTATACATCTACATATGTATGTATACATATATATATTAGCTACACCTCGTGTCCTTCCTATTTGCTTTCCATAGCCAAGTCTCTCGTGACGCATTGAAAAAATAGCTTTGATTCACGCGTTCATCAGCGATTCAAACATCCTTTGCGTTTAGTGAAAAGTATATGTATATATATATAACGAAAGAATGGCGCAGCAAAACTAATAATATCGAATGCTGGGTAATATAAGCAACAGCCGCCGCGAAAGCATCCCAGAAATATAATACAGTATAAAGCTTGTGTTATTCATCACGGCCGCACTCAACTAATCCACATCGGTATATATACGGCCGGAGGCATCTCGCACACATCGAGAGAGAGGGAGAAAAAGCTCTGTATATATGTACGCGTGAAAAATCGCGAGGGTCCGCGGCCTATAAGTAACGAGATCCAAGGAGATGGGTTTATAGTAAGGGAGAGGATAAAACAGTGGGCCTCATTCAAGTCGCTCTCGGGAGCGCGGACGACCGCGAAAACGTCGGACGCGTGTCCCCGTCTTCGAGACGCCGATTTAAAGCCGCCTCTTGTGTGTCCGTGTGTGCCTTATACTACATATACATATATGCCGGAGTTTTGTACGCGATAGGATTGATGAGAGGGAAGAAAGTGAGCGTGTGTATATTACAGATGCGAGACTTTGTCTATATGGCGGGAATTCGTGGCGAAGATATGTTGGGAAAAATGAATGATTGGAGAATTTTGAGCACGGGATGTAGTCAATCTTTGTTTCGATCGAAGTTTGAATGAAATTTTTTTATTAAAATAATATTTGAATTTCAATTTAAATCTCGATATTGTTTATCTCAATAAAGGTCAACGACCTATTCAAAATACACTGTGCATTATATGTGAATTCCTATGTGGAAGCTTAAAATATAAATATCTATGAACTTTAGATAATATATCGTCAAGATTCGTTCCATTATCTTCCTTTCAGCCTCCAAGTTCGACTGTATATCGAGACCGCGTAAGTGTCTCCGCGACACTCCAAATTTTACAGATATACACGGCTTATCTTCCCTTTTTCTAATACAATTGAGTTTTTTTGGTAAGATACGATCTTCGATGTAACGATTGTGCGCAGCGAACGATCGGACGCAACATTATATATCGTAAGCGCAGATTCGAGAACGACGATGAATAGGAGCGATGTGCTAACCAGACCTTTCTGTATACGTATATGCATCTGTTTCCATGTGCTTTACCAAGGCTTCTGCTTTTTTCATTCTGTCATTTCCTTACAAAACATACTATCATTAATTTAGACAAAACATTATAGATCTAACACTAATATACGAAAAGAGCAAGGAAAATTAATAAAAATCATAATGTTTCGTGTACTTTCAGAGAGCGTCGCACGTGGCGAATGGGCATACGAGCAAGAGCAAGAGCAACAGCAGCAGCAGCAGCGGCAGCAGCAACAGGTCACGTTATAATGCGCGCGTCGGGCAGATTCTCCCTTGATGGCACGGGAGGGGGAGAGACACGAGGAGAGCGCGAGCGGAACGAAAGTCTGGCGCGGCTGTGTGTAGCGCTGCTCTGTTGTCGCCGCATGCGCGACAGAGAGGGGAATTATTGCGACGCGAGAGCGAAGAGTATTTGACGACTCAATGAGGGCCACTGTGTTTTTCGTCGCATAACTCGATCCACAACTCCTCTCTTTTATAATCCCACCACGTTATATATATGTATGTTATATGGGCCTCGCTGATGTGCCACTGCACGGCGTATATATTATGCAGCGGTGGAATTTCAGGGGGGAAAATTCCTTGAAGGATTTATGTATACCCAGTGGCTTTTGCTTGATTTTAGTTTTGATTTCTGGGTCGTGTTCTTTCGTTGATAAAGATGAGTTTTGAATTATCCGTGATGAGTGTAGAATTAGATTGAACGTTGTCGTTCTTTGGCATGCCGCAACTTTAGCGAGACTATATATTTGTATCATGATATCGATGTGTATATAGTTTAAAGCGCTTGCGCGTGATTTAACAGTAACCAAAACCAAAATGATGCATTGTTTGTACGCGATATTGATCCTCATCACTTCTGTAATTAATAATAATTGTTAAATAGCTCCAATTAAAGTATTCGCGGCGATAAGTTACATTTTTATGGCATTTTATACATGTATGTATATACATTGTATTTCTTAGTTGACGATACTATTTTAGTCTCTGATTAAACGAGCTTGGGAAAGAACTTTTTTTCTACTTCATCGGATCGCCTCTTTTAACGGCTGCTTCTTATATATATGTCTGCATGCACTACTAAATAATGTTCTTACATACTCCAACTTTATGCTTTATGCTTTCATATAAGTAAATTACCAGCTGGAGTTTATTAATTCTCGAAAGTATTTTCCATTCAAATTACTTGCCAACTATGATTTTTATTAATCATGCACTGTGGAATCATGTACCTATAATAACACTATAGAAACCATAAAGCTTCCAACAAATATCGACTAAAATTTTGTAAAAAATCTTAAATGACAATGCTCTGAAAAATCGTATAGATAAAGCGGTAAACTATACAACTCAAATCTAAGCAATGTAATCAATTTCTACATACGCAATTTGATCAATTTCTGTACGTACACTCAATTTAATCAAAACTTGCATCCGCGCGCAAACTTTCATTTTCTCAACAGCTGTAGACACACACGCGCACACCTCATTTCTCTCCTCGAAAAATCGAACGCTCGCACTTCCGCTCGATCGCGCCTACCTAAAGCTCGCAGAAAGCAACGCCCACGATAAATATGTTTTCAGTAATCGGGCGCTCGCCTCATCGGCCGTCACGCAATCGCGAAATTACTCTCTTCTCTCTCTCTCTCTCTCTCTCTTTCCTCGCACAATTACCTGCTACTTAGCACGCATTCCCATCGTATGCGCATCCCCCTCCCGGTCGTATATAACCCGCTACCCGCACCGTCACCAGCAGCAGCTTATATAGAGTCCCCCCAATTATCCAATATATGAGCGCGTGGGCACTTATCGCTCGGGCACTCGCGCGGCTTTTATTAGGATTTCCTTCGTTTCGCTTTAACTGGATACTAATTCGCAGTCTCTCATCTTCCTCTCACTCTCTATCTCTCTATATCTCTTTCTCACGTTATCTCCGCGCGAAATTCATTTTTCCATCGTCAATAGCTCGCGATGTTTTTCGTTCTGTTCTTACAATGTAGTTCTTTCATGTTGGTCTCCTGGTATAAACAGCCAATTCATATTAATTATAATGAGAAAATATTAGTTATACATTTGATTTTTCTTATAGCTGCAAAATTTTCTTTAGCTATTCTAATTATTATGTACAAGATAATACTTTTTTTTTTGTTTTCTCTCATCCCAGACGACCGCGTCTAATGCAAATCGAAATCTCTTTCATTGCCCTTAAGCTTCCTCCCTTTATCCAACCGCTTCTCCCCCTTTTCAGTCCTCTTTCTCTCGGTCTCTGTCTCTCCTTCCGATCCAGAATATTTCAATTGAGAACTTCCGGCGACGTACGGGTTATAAGCCGCCCGCAGAGTCGCTCTCTTTCTCTCTCTCTCGCTGTACATGAAGCATATATACGCTCTTCGACACGGCGGCGAAAAATCTTGGAGGACCGAATTAGACCGATTTATGCCTGTGTGCGCGGCCCCCTCACCGCCGCCCGCGTTCAGTGTTCGACACTCGTTTTGCTCTACGCGCTGCCGCGGCTTAATATTGCTATTTTCGATTTTACTCGCGTACTCGGAAAAACGACTCTGGGCCGTGTGTGTATACCTGTTTTCGTGTGGAACGTTTCTTTGATATTTCTTTACGAATCTGCCATAATGTTTTTAAATTTAATCTCGATATATGCGATCGATCTTGCACTTTTACAGATTTCCGTATGTAAAGATCTCCGATGATTGCAACAATTTCTAGGCAGCGGCGAGAACTTCATCGGAGTAGCATCGAGGAGATGCTGTGTTCCAGAAGTCAGCTGAAATATTTTCGCAAAATCCCGTCCTGTTCCTAAGTACTAGTGCCGCAGGAGTGACTAGACTGGGCTAGAAATTACCGCGTCTCCTGCTGCTCAAGTGCTTATCAATGGTTCGGGACGTACGACATTGACATATTTGCGAAAACACTTTTTCCTTCTATCGATCATTCTGTATTGTACATAATTTGTTTTTGATGACAATGTTAAACATGTGTGATATTACTTAACTTATTAAAATTAGTTAGACAATAGTGCTTATGTACATACATTGGATTATATTATAATATAAACAAATAATTCTGTCTTTAATTATGTTGTACAAAAATGTATTATATATTACTTACGAAAATTAAAATAATTACATTGTTGTACCAAATAAAATAATAATCATTTGAAACTATTTTGTATCCTTGATTTAAATTTACCATCAATATTCCTAAGTATTTTTTAAGATAAGTTAAAAATAGATGCCACTAAATACTGATTTTATTTATTTATTTATTTATTTATTTATTACAATATTAAACAGGCATAATTTTTAATATACAATAAAATTATAGAAGTACCTAAAATAAAATAAATATAAAATGTATATATATATCACAAATGATAAAATTAACTAGTTAATTACTAATAAGTATAACAGCAAATTCTTTTACTTAACACTTGAAAGGTACTAAAGATTCTACTGAAGTAATATGAGATGGATGAAAAATCCTCAATCGCTTAGTGCAATTTAGCATTGAATAAAAACTAGTGTCAGATTCGAAAGATCCTTTCCTAACTTCTCTATATATGATTCCTTAAATAGTTAATTAATTTGTGCTTCTGAAATAAATTGCTAACACAGTCAAAGCAGTTGTTGACAATTTTATAAGCAAAAAAAAGTTTTTGATAGTCGGGTAAAGATTTTACAGTTTGAATATTGAATTTAATCGCTCTTTCTGTATATAGTGATGGTCAAAATGACCTGTCTGTTTGCCAGAGATGTGAAATATCAAAATTCATCAACACATTCTGTAATTAAAAATATTAAAAAAATAACTTAAAAATCAGAGAACTCAAATATATTAAAAGCAGATTACCCAAAATGGTTAGAAAACATAACAGCTCTTAAGGTTCAAAAATGTTATTTATAAGTACAAAATTTTGAAAAGATTAGACCATTTCTATTGAATGGTCTCTTATTAAATGGCATAGAAAATCGATTTTTTCGTAATATCATTATTTTCTCAAAAAATAACAAATCCTAATGCTCGAAAATTTAGTAAATTCGTGCTAATAATACTCTTAATAAATAAATAAATTTTCATAACGATTGATAAAGAGATTAAAAGTTATAATCTAAGTTTCAAAAAATGACCTTTTCATAATATCAAAAGAATGACGCCAGTTATTTTGGAAAATAAGGTCCCGAATTGTAGCTAATGGATAGCTCTCACACGCGTATTCTAAATTTTTCAAATATTAAACTTGAAATAAGAAAAAAACTAAAAAATTAAAAATTAAATCAATCATTATTTTAAATAAATATTTTCATATAGAATCGTTTACTATTCTTTTAGTACTCCCTTTCCCTAGATTCATAAAACAAATAAAATTTATTTTAATTAAAAACATGAATTAAAAATGCAGTTAATTCCAATCTTTACATTTTTTTTTACAATAAATACTATATTGTAGTATATTATGGCTCAAGGCAGAAAATGTTATTAAAAAAAATTAAGCTAGAGTGAATAGTCAAATCATAACCGTCTTATAATTGTACAGAACTTAAATTTATAGAAATTTATCATAATCTATGGATGAAAAATTTTGAACTAGTCGAATGTAGGTGTGTATTACTAAGTTAACATAATAATATTGTTTTTACAGAAATTAAAGTAATAATATAAAAATTATAACTTATATAATTAATATAAAATTTATTAATATTAAATTCAATGTGAATTAACCTCTTTCACATATAGGTAATCGTTATAATATATAATTATTTAAAATTTATAAAAAATATTTTTTTTATAAAAATTATATTGATATTTAATTATAGTAATTAAATAAAACTAATATAAATTAAAAAAAAAATTAAAAAAGAAATTTGGAGGAGCTGGGATTTGAACCCAGGACTTTCAGCATGCGAAGCAGACACTCTACCACTGAGTTACACCCCCGATCGAAAGTGATTGTCAAGTGGCCGCTCTTACTTGGCAAGCATTTTCAGGCATTATGCATTATATACATATATGTATACCACGCTCTCAGATCAGGATATTTTTCAAAATTGACCATTTTTTAAAATAATCATACTCCCATAAAATGTATACAAACAAGACTAAACGATTTCATAAAAATAAAATTCCAACATAAGTATTTATAAACTGATAAATATATTTTTATCGGTCATAGATTCTCTTAATAATAGTGGCAATCATATTGTCCTTGTTTACATTCACCCCCGTAGAATCTGTAATAAATCTAAATTAATTAAAACCTGAAATAAACTTTATTAGTAACTTTATAGTATACTTAGTTCAGTCGACAAAAGTAGTCTTTTTATTTGATACGTATTAATTATTAAAAGGAATTAATATATCTTACAATGCAAATTAAATAATTATTAAATTGTGAACTTATTAAATATTCATGAAAAATAATATTAATAAAAAAAAATTGAAATTCAATAAAATGATAAATTCTTATTTCACGTTACTTAAATTTTACACGTATTAAATTAATAATTTAATTAAATTTAATTTAATTTTAATAATTAAAATAAAAAAAATAATTTTAAGAATACTTATTTAAATTATATATTTAATTCACGGACGAACGATAAATTCGACTCATATTAATAAATTACACATGTAATTAGAATACATGAATTCAAATTTTATTTGAAATTTATAGTAGATATTTATAAATATTCTATTTTTCAAAAAGTATGTAAAGCATAACATATAGTATATATTATAACTTTTATCGTCTTATTTATACTTATTATAATTATCTAATAATCAATGAATTTATAATTAGATAATACTTATATATCAGTTTATAATTTGATAATAGTTTATTAAAGTATTTTCATTTTCTGCATTCTACCGATCATGATCTATAACAGGACAAGCGCAATAATCCTGATGAGGTCCTAATGCAAGGACCTAATTTTAAAGAACTTTTCTCAATTCTGTTTTACTCGGGAGGAGATATAATGTAATATATATATAGCTGGGATTACCGTGTTAATCAAGTATTCAGCAATTAATCGAAGATTAGGCCCGGAAATAGAATTTTAGTCTTAATAAATAATAGATTTGATGTTGTTGGACACGTGAATTTGGAATCATCGTCTATCTTGACTACATTATATATCAATTCAAATATCGGCATTATTATGTTCAATGCCGATTTCAATTATAATTAACTATAATACAATCATAATACAAATCAATGATTTTTATCAGGAACATAAGCCATACCGCAATTTAATCTTACTTAATTTTCGCCATTAATAAGTATAATAATAATTAAGGCGCTAAAAAAGCTTTAGATCAAACAAAAACTATAATGATCGATCGATATATATATATGCGTATAGCAAAGTAAAAAGTAAAGCTTTGGAGGAGCTGGGATTTGAACCCAGGACTTTCAGCATGCGAAGCAGACACTCTACCACTGAGTTACACCCCCGCGATTGAAAGGTCTCCTAGGCTTATCGATCGCTCATACTCGAGATATCAAAGATTTTGAAAAATCGATTATTTATATATACTTATAGTTTATTATCCTTTTGCAATTTACAAAATAAAAATGATTATGAAAGAATATCTAAGTTCAAATTGAATTTCAATTATATTCCGTACTTGAAATTACTTCAATTTTATAATTATGAAATTATAGTTAAGAAATTCGGATTTCGCACCAAAAACAAAATAAACTGCGGTTACATTACGTGAAATTTTATTTAAATTGTCAGACTTGCAAAAATGAAATTCAATCATTTTTATCACTAGAAATTAAAATTAATAACAAAAACTGTTTGTTTTTTGTACTTACCTACTGTTGGATGATAAATATAATAAAAATAAATAGTATAAAATAATAGATATTTTAATTCTTTAGAATCATAATGGACCTAATCTAAAACACTTTTATAATTACAGTGTTTAATATAGTGATATTATTATTAAAATTAGAATAAATATTTTTATATTAAAAGAAATAAACTATTATATATATATATATGTGATTCTGAAAAATCAAAAATGGACGAAGAGCATTAAAGACACTTGTTTTATGCACTTATTTATTTTTGTAGTAACTTCTTATCACGATTTTGTTTATTTTTAGTATGTCATATCGCTTTATTAAATAATAACAAACCCACTTATCTATCGTCCACTTTGTTGTTGTTGCTGTTTTTCTTATATTTATAAATATTTTAGTACAGTAAAATTGGAGCATAACAAGAAGTATGATTGCCATAGGCGGTTTCGATTTTTTTTGCAAAATAAACGCAATGCCTCTTGGAAAGCCACCGTGGAAGAATCTTTCATTTTTGTCACGCTTCAAGTATACAAATGTACTGTAATATTTTTATTTTACTTTTTTTTCACTCATAGCTTTAGATCTCATTCTCTCGCGCGTTCTTTTTCTTTTATTGAAATCTAAAAAGTTCTCTTTCTCTTTATTGAAATCTAAAAAATCGTATGCAACCTTTATTATGTATAGATAAATTATAATTCTGCATACTGCTGCACTCATCAATCTGCTAGTAATTTTCTACCTTACCGACTCACGTAAATTTCAATTTATTTCAATGCACATGTATTTGTATTTGATACAAAGAATAAACATTTTAATAAATTGCAAAATGCGTGCATTGGTAAGTTTGACAATTATAGCTTCTAACGTATATATTCACAAAACTGTTAACATATTTTAATTATATCCATTACTGATATTTTCAAAATAATTTAAAAATTTGAATATTTTATAAATTATATCAATAATGAAAAACTTGATTTTTGCAATATTTACACTTCTTCACAGTTCTAAGCACGTATTTAACAAAATACTAATAAAAAGTACTTATTGATCCAATATAATTAGTAAAACATTAAAAGTTTTCAGAAAAAGTTCCGCTTTATATGCGGAAGAAAATACAAGAAAATATATACATCCATATATAAAATGAATCGCGTTATAAAATACATTTTATAAATTTTATTTATCAGTGTTTAGAGAAAATGTGTTTAACTGAAATTAATAGTATGTAAAGTCTTCATAAATATTGTTATAAATTGTAAAAAATTCATTTTTTAAATATTCAAGTAATCAAAAGTTAATCAAAAAGCAGACACAAGCAAAATCAATCATGTAAAGGAAATATCATTAAAAACGGGTACTAGAAATGAAAGTTAAGCGGTTGTCAGGTATATATAAGAATCCTACAGGCTCAGTATGAGTAGGTGCAGTTGATGCTGCTATCAAAAATATCACGAAGGCCCAAATTTCAAAGTTAATCAGGGCGAATGTCAATTTTACCAAAGAAGACAGACGTACATTCATAGAATCAATGAATTTCATGTATAAAAGTGAAGCTAAACTATTCTAAAAATCTAATTTTAATCGAGCTAAAAAAGAAAACACAGTTTTATAATATATGCTAAAAAATTTATTCAAAATAATGTTGATACGGAAAAATTTGTGTATTTCCTTTTTTTTTACAAATCCTAAATAAATATTTGAATCTTAACTTAATAATGAATTATTCAAATGGTTCATTAATAATGACTGATCACTACTATTTATTTACTGCTTCACTTTTAGTTTGTGCATCTATGGAATACGTCGCTCTTTTTTGATTGTACTCGTTTTCGATTCAATTCGATTTCGCATACCAACAAAATTAGCTGCTTTATCGGTACTCATATTTTATGACTTGCTTGTGCAGTTTGTGTTATTTTAATTTTATATAAAATGTAAATTATGCTTTTGTAGCTCAGCTTATGCATCAAAATAAGTTTACTATTAAAGACGTTTTCTGTATGTAAAAAAGGATGCATTCAGCGAGTAAAATTTCTGTAATTTGATAATTTGTAATTTGAACAAATAAAGCTGATAAAATATGATAGCCGATAAAACCGAAAATATCTACGATACTGTTTCGAATTTTAATTCAACAAAATGTGCCTCGGCATTTGCACAGCTTAAAACAAGTTTATTCGTCTTACTCTCTTTCTTTTTCTCTCTCTTCCACTGTTTCACTCACCCTCTTTATTTCTGTTATTTCATACACTTGTGCTGATAAATCGATTCCAGAAATAGGGAACGCAGCAATTCACATTTTTATTATAGTTTAAGAATTTTCAAAAGAATCTATGCATCCTTCACATTCTTCCGTCTTCTCCGAGTTCCCATGAAAAAAGGCATATTCGACGGCACTTTGCATACACGAGCCTATAACACGATTTTAACATCCAAACACGACTATCACAAGTACACAGATTATACACTGATTGAATTAGAATAAAGAAAGAAAGGAACGGCGTCAGCTTATAGCGGACGATTTTCAGTTTTTCGTGAAGCAATTTTTTGTCTTTTTCATTCTTTCTTATACACAGTAAAAAAATCAACATTCCCGTTTGCAATAAACTTTCCACAAACTGGAAAACATTATTTTACGTTAGTTCCCAAACTTAATATAATTTTATTTACTTTATATCAGATATACGTATCTTTTCTTGTTCCATGATTAGCTGAAATTTACTATTTAATAAGACAGTGATTACTAGCAATTTGAAATTCATGTAATTAATGTCCTATTAGCTAGATCTTTGTATTATTACTTTCGAGAAGGAATTATTTTTAATAAAAGAATGACATCATTAAATAAATACTATTACAAAATACTAACATCTGATTTACGTAGAAAAGATAATATTTGAATTAGGTACAGTGAACTTTCTGTCATTACATTTTTTTACTGTGCAGGAATGCATGTGGACTCAAACTACATAATTGATTGCAACACTGGATCCTAACGACTCTAAATGAAGCTACTTCCATGATTACTAAGCCTACAAGACTCGCTGAAGCATCCAAATTTTACTCTTATTTCATTGTGATGTAGGGTATATCGTATAAATTTCATGTATCGCCATTCAGCTCATAGTTTTTTTACGTATTACACATTCTTGATTCACACTACTCGAGTGATTATTTTTCATGTACAATTGTTTACATTGCTCACAGCAGTTTGACTGAACAAGAAGAACTATAATTAACAGATTTGAAAGTCAGACGTCCGTTGTATATAAATTTTACACTTAAAAAGCGCGACTTCTTGACTCAAATACCTGTGATGGAGATATCACCTCCTTTTCACTTTATCAACGGCATTACAATTTATTAATTTATTTTTTTAAATTATCCGTAAAAAAAGTTGAGAACGTATTAGTTCTATTGCTCTTAGATTCAATTATCTTTAAAAGAAATAATTAATACATTGTGCCGCTAAAAAAATTTGTAATTAGACATTTAGAAAAGTTGCGCGAGTAATTTTTTATATTTTTATTTCTGGTTAGAAATTTTATTTCTAAAATTTTCCTGTTTATAAAAATTAAACATAATAAGTAAATAATAATATTTATAAATTAAATATAAGTAAAATATTATTATTATAAATTGATTTAAGCATTTTAATGTAATACAAATAAAATTTATATTATTTTTTTTTTTTTGATTGAACGTGCATCGGATTCAGTAAAAAGAGCTATAAATAATACAGCAGCATAGAATCATTTCACTAAGGATATAATAACCTATCCCTGTGCTAAAAATTGATTATGTTTATTGGTGATTTCAATAATTGTAAGTAGAATTTTCTAACCAGAAACTCTCTGTCAAATTTGTAGACATAACGAATTTCAATCTCATTAATTTCTGCAGAAAAATTGATCTCTTAAATCGTATGAAACCGAGAAATGTACAAAAACAATGCGACACTATGAAGAACAGGAAGCCGAGCTGCAGTCTTTGTGTAAAGTTTTTGTATTTACTCGATCATCATTTCATATAACCATATTGAGTTTTTCTTTCAATTCATAGTTCATTAACATTCTTTCTCTCCCTCTCTTGCTCTCTTCCTTTCTCTCTCTCTCTTTCTCTCTTGCGCATATACGCGTTCAAGCATTTTGGCAGACAAGAACCTAGACGATTTGTGGATGTGGCAGACGTAATGGCAGTGTCACTACGACGTCATCATGTCGCTGCCAGAGTTCGCCGAGTTCATGCTAGGTCCCTTCAGTGAGTCATTTATATCCCTTCGAAACATTGAAAGGTTCTGGGTAAACCTGTCAAAAAACAGTGCTTAAATGAAATACATGCTAAATATAAAACTTATTTTTAATGAAGTAATTCCACCATCAAAATCTTTTTTTGACTTTCGATTTAAAAATATTTTAAATTTGAAAAATAGAAACCAAAGCACTCATTGATACGGTACCTATCTCGGTTTTTCGTCAATAAATTCCTTTCAATGCCATCCATGAGATTTTCAAACCACTGTGCCATTGATGTTTGCTTATCTACTGGTTGACTTCTAATAATATTTTCTCTTAATTGATTGAAGTACTAAAATAATTATAATACAGAATTAGTGATCATTCACGAATAGATACATTCTTAGATTTAAATATAATTATTAAAATATACTAACTTCTTCATTCAAAAGTATAAGACCCAAAAGAGGTCTTGACATACTCCACTGGTTTCTACAATCCTCGAACATTATCACATTTAAAACGGTACTTAATATTTGTTGAAGGATTTCTGGATGCTGTTTCAAAACTTGTAAAAACAAATCACCACCGCTTTGAACGACTGCATTCTTTTTGCCGGGATACATACCAGCTTAATAAGAAATAAATTTAAATATTACAAATTTTTCAAAACAATTTTCATTTGTCTATAGCATTTTCATTTGTATATAGCAATTTTCATTTGTTCATAAGCATTTCTAAATCTTAACTGTACCATAACTTTTTTATAGAGACTACATAACAAATTATAAAAATTAATAATCTTTCATACAATTAATTATAGCTTAAATCAATAAAGCATAAATTCCTTAAATCAACATTTAATTAAGAAATTGTAATCATTTTAAAACTGTATTATTGATATTATAAATTAAATAAATGTAATTTTCCCTAAGTCACTAGTACATTAAATAAAGTATTACGTGATAATTTTACCTTTTTGATAAAGCTGCTTAAACAAGTATGTTACAATATGATCTAGAGTTACGCAACAACCGTTACATATCATTGTATCTGAAAAAGTCAATAAAAATTAATTTCTAAACTGAAATGCAAAGTCCGTTTTCAATTTTTTCCAAGCATAAGCAAATTCATCATACTTTCGAAATTAGCCAAGTACTTTAAATTCACCATCAGTATAGGGCAAGCCATGCAAGAGATTAGGATCACAATTACAAAAAAAAAAAAGATAATTGATTAGTAATAGGCCAGGTGTGCGGCTGAATATGAGTGCTTAGACCTGGTTATGTGGTCTAGGTATCTCACGCTTCAATCCTCTTTGAGCCTATATCTTCTGTATAATGATAACAAAAAGGGTTGGTGTATTTAATATTTTTGTGCACATAAGAGGTTTAATTTCAAAAAATTAAAAAAAATAAATAAATAAATTCATTCTTTTATATATGGACAATGAAAATTTTTACCAAATTTTAAATTTATTTAATAATTTAGTGATTGATTTAGTGATTAAAATGAGTTAGCAAGATTATTAATGAAATTATTTATATGTAGTTTTGATTACATGCAACATAAATTTATCTAAGAACTTTCAATATAATATTTTTTTATCTATATATTTAATTTATTTGTTAGCTTAATTCATTATTTTACTCCTTAATTCAATTAAAACTCCTCTCTTATAAAATTATATAAAAGATAAAAAGATAAATAGAAAATATTTAACTACAATTTCTCAAAAAGTAAATGAAAAGTAAATATTGAAAATATTAAATATCTATTTTCCAACACTTCAAGAAGTTCACCTCCGAGAACGAAAACAATCATTTATATAAAAATAAAAAATTTGATAAATATCTATGTAAAAAAGAAAATGTAAACATTCTTTAATGATTTGATGGCGAAGAAATATACATTCCAAGCCGACTAGACTGCTAGAAACTTGCAAACAAGGACTAGAGGACAAAAGGCGTAAGAGTAAGAAATATCGACGACTAATTACGACGATATTACTTAAAGAGAATCATCAGCCGCACGGACCTGTGTAGGAGTCTTTAAGCGCACCTAGTGCCGTGAGGCCTTCGCTGATGCTCGACAGAATATACAAGAATACGCGAGGCTCAAGGGTTGACAAAAAGGCCATGTGATCCTGCGCCAGGCACTCCAGTAATCCATAATATGTCACAGACAGTTTTGGATAGTCCTGCAAACAACAAGAAATTTATTATTTTCTCATTTTTAATATTTTCAGAATCAAATTAAAAAGCTTACCAAGAGGTCACTTTGCGATATACTAAGTAGAAGCTTCACAAATGTATTGAGGGCATTGTCCAAGGCCTCGTCGCCGTACAGCCTAAATACCCCGAAATTGACATAGCTGCCGCACAGCGCTGCCTTTAGCATACTAAAACATATGCTTATGCCCTTGAGTTTCAACGGATAGATCTGATCCTTGGAAACATCGATGTTCAATATACGATTTCCATAACTGCATATGACTTTGCTCGCTTCGCGAAACAAAAGTATACCATTAGGAGAGGACACGTCAAACTGCAATCGTTGACTTCGATTTTGTACCAGTTCAGCAAACAGTTTTAGGACGGGTGTTGTCACCTGCGGCTCGTGATTCCAAAGCTCGATAGCATGCAATAGGATCGGCGTGTAATTTGGATAACTGAACGTGTTATTAAGCAGAAATAGGCTCAATAGAAATATTGTTATGTTAAAATTAATATCTCAAGAGCTTCAGTCAAAAACATCTATATTGTTTTTTCAACTTGCAGTATTAGTATTGGCTCCATGCGTATTGTGGTCGAATCGAGAACTTTTTGCATGTATTTCTGTACAATCACGTATAAAGTAACGCTACGGACAAATCATAAACTTCTTGATGCATCTCATTTAACCACGTAGAACGTGGCGTCATTGCGCACGGAGCCAATAGCTGCAAATTTCTTAATTGAGTATTTAAAAAAAGTTTTTCTAACTGAAGCTCTCTAAGTTACATTATAGATTATTATTTCATGCCGAGTAAAGGATACATCCAATCAAACAACATCATATAAGAGGTTTTAGTGTTAAATGCATATGCCAACCCCCTCAGATCCCTTGCCAAACCAATTAAAGCTTTCTTAGCTTCCTCAGCAGCAAATAATGGCGTATCAGCGGCTCCCATTAACTGACCCAGACTTTCAAGAGCACCTGAAGACATAACAGTTTCATTAATAAGGACAACCTACATATATAACGAGTTCATAAATTGAATAAATACCTGTAAGCGGAAGCATGAAAGTATGAAACCTTTCTTCATCCTCCCCTAGATCAACCATCAATAACCTGCCAAGAGAAGTATAGAACATAGATCTACAGCGCATCTCTGTCACAGCCACACGGTTGCCCAAAAACGGAAATTGCTCACTCTGTTAAAAACAACATATAATTTACAATATTATATGAATTATGATTAAAACTATATATATATTTTGTACATACTGTATGATTATTTAACATGAACTGTACTTCTTCCAATTTAACAAGCTTGCGTACGCAAGTGTAACCAACTGATAAATCGTTCAATAACTGCAATGTTTTCGAAATAATTTGTTCACTTCTTCCCCAGTATTTTAAATTTGTTATTCTGAAAAAATAAAATTGCAGTAATAAATCATAATTATTTGTTCATTACTACCTATGATTATTTTACTTACATTTTTCTAATAAACACACTAAGAACCATAGCTTCATCACTCAGGCCCAAAACTTCAGACAGTCGCCTATAGACTTTGGAATTCTTTTGTACTTGATCTCCTACATATATTTTGCGAAATTGTTCAAAGAAACTCAACATAGCTAATTCGAGTTTTTCACAGCCCCCCTGCGCTAATCTGGAATCGGTGAGGTTCATAAGCTGAAGAACTCTACAAACCAGCTCACCATCCATTGCATCATGCTCTTCATTACTATTAAAGGACACTCTACCACCTATGGCACTACCTGTAAGACAATATTCATACCTCAATTATTACATTGCTTACCACAAACTAATTATTTGATGATACATCAAAATCTTGTTAAACATTAACAATTAGAATTTATTCAAACTTTGAAATATCTTGATAATATAAATTATTTTTTCAACGCAATAAGCCGTAAAGAAAAACTAATAATAAAAACAATAATGTAAAAATTAAAGATTGTACCAATGATGTAGACAAGCCAAGTAAGTTGTCCCTCCTGAATAAGAATATCAATTTGTTGTGTGGGTGTAGCACTTTGAGACATCAGATCTTGATATGTCCTTGCAGCCTGATCAAAGAGCTGCACCAGCAGTGTGCAGGTTTTTTGGTATTCACAACGACCGATCACAGATAATTGCTCTAGCTGCTGTTGAACCATACCTAAATCATCCAATGGATCTTCCAGGCCTTCCCTTACAACCACTGCAACAGATTCCAATCTTGAAGTGATATAAGCATTAGAAACCTCAGGTGTATAAGTCTCCAGAAGATGAGGTTCGGTAGCTTTGACATAGGGCACTGAAGCTACCATACGTTGCCAAAGACTCAAAAGATAGTGTACACTGTTAGGAGCAAACTGCCACATCTGGAGACTTTGGATCGTGAATTTGGCAATTAACTGAATGGCTTCTGGATAATTTTCCACCATGACCAGTTCACCTAATTAAAAATAAAATTCAATTAAACTTTATTATCAAACTATTATTCTTATTATTATTTTTATAGTATTCATAATAATGTTCGTATAATCAAATTTCAGGTTACCATTTATATTTTAATCAGCAATTGTATTATTTTATATGTAAGAAATAAAAAGAGCTCTATTATTACAGTAAAAATTATGGCCTTATCTTACCTAACTGATAATTGCTTTTCAAACGAGCTAACAATCTGCAGAATTCATGGTAATTACCAGGATCACTCAAACCTTGAGGATTTTGCAATGTATGTTTTACACCATTTACCAAATGGGTTAAAAATTTCGCTCTCTCAGTATTGGAAAATAAACTACGTCGTACAGAGGCAATTTGGACCAAACAAGAAAGAGCAAGACAGGATAATGAATTGGGTAGACTATGATAAAGATCAAAAAATAATTTCAATGTTGTGAAGTCAAGAAATGCAGGTCTCCAACTTGTTGGAATTTGTACAGTACAAAGGTCATCAGAACTCTCATCAATTGAAGTGCCAATAAAGTCAAAAGTGAGACAATTTTGTGCAAGTCTTAAGAGTTGAGTCATTAATCCATGCTGCAATTAATAAATAAATATAATATTTACAATTTTTACAAGCTATTCATTTATGAAAAGTATTTTTAGAAGCCATAAATATTCACCTGTGTTTCGTGATTGAAATTTAAATTTTTACAATTTTCCCGAGCAGTGCCTAATAACGAACATGATAATCTAAATATTTCAAATAATTGTGTATCTCTGAAACTACTGGCTATTTTCCGATGTTTTGTTAGCGATCTATTGGCATCAGCTTCTGATATTTGGTTCATTTCACACGTTAACTGGGAAAGCAATTGCACTCCTATCATGCAGTGTTCAACTGATCCCTATTTAAGTACAAGAAATATTATTTTTATTTTAAAAAATAAATAACTAAATTATTTTTTAATACAGCTTTTTTAATATTAACCTGGAGGAACTTAGAAACATCACTGACTACATTCCTAAAAACATACTCATCCTTATCCAAATCGAACCAACCAAGTTTTGATATACGCGCAAAAAGTGTAACTAGTGCTTGAATAACAAAGTTAGGCAATTTTGGCTGAGTTGCTAAGTAATTTAGAACATAGTTTCCTAAAAATAAAAAAATGGTGTCAAAATTCATCTTTATATAAAATGTTTGTACATACATTATTTATAAAATCTAGCAGGAAATTATTAAATTTTTTACTCACTAATATCAAGTCTCTGCTGCAAACTCAATCCTTGAGCAGAACGAGAGACTAATTTTGTGAGAGTTGAAGCGGCCAGCAGTTGTGCATAAGCTGAATCCCCACGTTCCAATAGCATCTGGCACTTGGTGAGAGTGTCTGGGGCATTTTGAAAATTAACAAGCGCCTTTTCTGCCTCTGCCCGATGCGCGGTATCTTGGGACTCGTAGAGTTGCTTACAGAGCATCTCCAGCTGACGCACCTCCTGTAAATGATCCATTGCTTCTCTGTTGCTGTCAGCTACTCCCCTTCTATTGCAACCTCAAAATTCTCATCGAGTGCGCATTAAGTGTCCAGCTAGATTAGGAATCTGTTGAATATAAATTTTTATTTTTATAATATAATATTTATTT
Organism: Megastigmus dorsalis; assembly: GCA_900490025.1. Taxonomy (NCBI): domain Eukaryota; kingdom Metazoa; phylum Arthropoda; class Insecta; order Hymenoptera; family Megastigmidae; genus Megastigmus; species Megastigmus dorsalis. Next base: position 79,250 of record UELU01138681.1, read on the forward strand.
ATAAGACAGTATTTGAATCTATAATGTAATATATTAATTAAACATTAATTTAGTCGGGAGCTAAATTGGTTTTATGTAATTGAAATTTTAATATGCTTATATATTTTTATTTTTATTGTATACAATAAAAGTAACAATAAAGAATAAAGATGAATAATTGTATGAAAGAGAACCCTAAAACTCTACTATAATTTGGTTTATATAGAGATATTCGATTAATAAGAAAATTAACACCCCGAATTTAATGAAAAATAGTATAAAAAAGGGTGAGTTGATCATATACTCTATATTTAATGCACACAAGTAGAAACATAAAAGTACAGTAAGACATTGTTTTTTTTTTTATTTTTTTTTCAATTTTGCCATCAAGTAAAAAAGCCAATTCTTTTTTAAATTATATTTTTTTATATCATAAGTCATGACGTAGGGTTTGTACGTCTATCCTAAAAATCTTTTTTATTCCAAGCTCATTAGGGTCCTTCTTTCGAAACATAACCAATTATGTCTACTATATAACAAAACCTCAGGAAAATTATGTACCAGTTGCTCAATATTTTGTATTGCTGACATGACTCTGCTGTAAAAATTTTATCTGGATACAAACTTAGCTTTCAAATTGGTAGCATCTGATTTCAGAAATCTTCAAATGACTAAGACTTTTCAAAGACTGTTTAAACTTTGGTACCAATCAAATTCTAACTTCTTAGTTAGCCACAATTTCTGCATCTACAAGCAAATTTAATAAAATATATTAGAAGTAATAAATAACTTTATCAAAATATTAAATGACTATGTAACTAAATAAAATTCACTCTACATATATTTTAAATACATAAATAAAATAAATACTTTCCATTTATTATTAAACTCTAAAGGATTGTTATTAGTATTTAATACACTTGATAATCATATATACAGTTATGTATGTACAATTTACTTTTTAACCGATATCAATAGATTATTATCTATAAGATTATTATCTATATTATTATTATAATATAAGCCGTATATGACAATTATTTGTCTGAAATATTAGATGACAAAATTTTTATTATTGACTGTTACTTTAAAATTCTAGAACACTTGAATTTATAATTTAATGTAATACTTTAAATTGATCATTAAAGTGTTAACATAAATGCTTGTTGCTTGTAAATAAAAAACTTAAAAAGTTAAAAATATAATAATTTAATAATAATTTATAAAAATATTTGAATGACAAAGCTCAATATGTTGAGTTTTATTAACTTTGTTAATTTATGTATTCACTTTACTGTAAACAGTGTGAGAGCTGAACATGATTTAATTACACATAATTAAGTACAATCGCAAAACTATTTTTTTACTATTTAATTATGCTTCAAATATTTCAATGTTTAAATATATTAGATTAATAATTGAAACAATAATAGTATTGAGGATTGATCAAAGGTAATAAAATACTTTGATCCTTTCTTTATCCATGACAAATCATAAATCATTTAGTCCTTTACTACAAAATGTTACTGGTATAGTAATGCAACTAAAAGGAACAAATTTAATGAATGTTATGTACATTACTAAATAAGAAAGGGCTTGTAAAATATACAGCTAAACTACTTGTTCTATCTTCCTAAAATCAAATTCTATGAAAACGTATACACTAACTATTACTCCTGTTACTTTCAGAATATCTACAGATTTACTTCACCTTTTCGCGATATTCCATATAAACATGCATTTCGAAATGCAATTTTTTCAGCCCCCATGAAAACAAACAAACAAGAACTTCATTTTTCCCCAAGCTCAAACACCGACTGAATGCGCAAACTATAAAAGAAGAAACGAAATGGAAGCCTGAAGAAGCGACTCCGGGTAGAAAAAAAGGAGGCGAAGGTGCATAAGGGTGAGATAAAAGCTAGAGAACTTAAAAAAATGAGACGATCTCACGTGCGGTATCTGAAATTTTCTTCCATCCAGGAACGAGTCTGTGTTGTTTCATTCGACGACTCGGTCGCGTTCTTTTCGGGGCGACCGCCCGTGAAGGAAAACCTTATAGGAAAAACGCAACTTTGAAGTTTGAGGTTAGGATATCTCTTATAGGATTTTATATCTCTATCTCTCTCGCACTCGCGAGTATGCTCGTATGCTCGCGTTTTTCGCGGCGCCGCGCCAGCAAAGCCAGTAAACATTGGCTTTATCTTTGTAGTATCATCTTTGAGATGACAAGAATTTCGGTAAACTTTCTTGACTGTTGATTCTTTTTGGAGTTTTTGTACAATGCGGCTTGTATGCGCTTTGGTTAATAATTAGCTAAATTTTGTTGATATAAATAGAAAATTCGAAAATTGTATTCTTGTAGAGTTAATGTATTCTGTTCAGATAGTTGATCATCTTGAGGCGTTTTTATATCATCTCAGAGATGATTGTGCAGTAACTAAGTAGTCTGCGGGAAGTTAACAATTATATTTCAGAGTACAGTATGCTTTACGCCTAAATTTTTTATTTATTTATTAATCGCATGTAACACAGTGCATCACTGCACAGTAATTTATCTTTTAGATAATTTTCCTTATTTCAGGAGAAATACACTTATTAATGATAATGACTTTTATATATATATATCTGTAATATTATTGTAAAATCTATGACTGGCTCTTGTATATTACAGCTCTTACATAATTTTGATGATTTTAATGTGATGACCACAAAAAATGTCAAATAATAATTACCCTATAGAGCAATATATTATGAGATTATAAAGTAAAATAGTAATAATTTTGAAGGAATATTTGTTGAGTTTATCATGAAGCATCCATGTAAAAATTTTTATTATTAGTTAAACTATTTTTAACAATTACGAAATCGAAGCATTATAAAATGAAACTAACATTAATTAAAAATTAAGTTTTTTAAAGACACGATTTTATTAATGTAAAAATAAAAGATAATATACGATATAAATTATTTTTTAATAATCTTCTGATAATTAGGTAGAAGTCATAAAAAAACAAAAAATCTGGAAAAACTCCTTTATACCTACTTAAATTACATTAGGATTATATCATGGATAGTTAAATACATAGGATAAATATCATTAATGGTATTGGGTATAAAAAAGAAAAATCACATATACGTTGATAAGAGATCTCAAATGGAATTTTCTTATGCCATTGCTATATTTTAGTGATTACATATTAACTTATTTTCTAAATCTTTAATACACTCATCCACTTTTTTTTTTTAATCGCAATAAATTTACTTTCCATCATTACACAGTTCGAAACACAAAGTAGACAAAAATGAATTGTTTATTGCAATCTTGGCGATTTTTTGCTGCTTCAAAGCAATTGAATTGAGTAATTGATAAATTAAATTTGGTGGAGAGCATCGACAAATCGCACATTGACAGGATCTAATGGCTAAAATTACAAAAAATGAATACATGCAACAGATTGTATTTAATAAACTTTGCACAGCCTCGACACTCTTTTTTCTTTATTATAAGATTTTGATAATTGTGCTAAACCCTCTAATTGCAAGATCTACCTGCATTATCCAATTTACTTTTTAAATCATTAAGATTTTAAAGAGTTAAGAATTTCAAAATCTTAAGCTAATTTAAATCTGGCTATTAACACGATAAATGTGCAAATTTGAATTTCAGCTTTTGTTGTGACACTAATTTATTTAATTATGTACAGAATTTCATCAAGAAACAATGATAGCTGTTTTTGTTGCTTAAAAAGAGATTCTCTACTAAAAAATAAAAATACATCAAGAGATTATAAACAGATTTAAAGCCACACTCACATCTGTCCCAAATTATTTTTTTCAGTCTGTTTTTTGTTTTGTTAAATCTACGAGAATTAATAATATTATGCATATTTCCTTATTGCGAACGACCAAGAATTTCATAAAATATTTACACATTCACACATTTTTTATTAATAATACGTGATCAATACTAAATTGTTTTATTATTGAAAAATTTGTAAATAAAGTCTGAACACGATATTTTTTTAAAAACCATCGATACTTCTTTGTGAGGATAATTTTTTCAGAGCACTTAAACGGTATTTCGATAAATTTTGATCTTAAGTAGAAAATCATTTTAAAATTGAAAATATTTATTTAAAAAAAGTAGTTCACAATATAATCTCTCTATGAATGCATTAAGAGATTGGAATTATATAGTATTAAAAACTTTTTGTCAATAAAAACAATACAAGTTTCGTATTATTTTCAAACTTATATTGACCTTATTAAAAAAAGAAAAAATAGTAAAAAAGGAATAGTGTTCAATCACTTAATGCAGTCATGAAATATTACCCGGTTGTATTGTACTGTATTTGGTATTTTCATGAATTAATGTTTAAAATTGAAGTAATAATATTTTTCATGAAGATAACATTCATTGATATACACTGATTTAGTTTAAATTTAAAAGATATCTTCATTTTTAAAACAAATTAAAATGCGCTCGTAGATTATTTCGCTATTTACAAATTTTGAATACAAAGAACAATTCGAACTATAAATGGCATTGCGTCGTAGCTAAGGCTTTAATGCACAAATGATGATTTTGGAACGTTCGCCTTTTGTCGCTTTAGCCTGTCGTCAGTAAAATGTATGAGCCTTTCGCCAGAAAAAAAGAACATCGTAAAGTCTTTTTTTATTCTTCGAAGAAAAATACGTACTGTACATTTAAAATTTGTTATAAATGGCGCTTGCGATTTCCCTTTTCCTTGCTAGGCGATTAGCAATTTTTCCATAACTTTTTTTTTAATCTTTTAACCTTGAAACGTGAAATACGATAACCTTATTATTTTTTTTTTCATTCGTTTTCAGTTTTTTCTCTTATCGATCACTCGCGCCTCTTTCACACGCAGTCACACACTCATTGAAATAAGTACTCCAAGCAAACGACACTTCACGACTTTCTCATCTTACCATAAATTAATTACATAAAAAAATTCTTTTACTATAATACATCTAGTACTTCATTTAATCAGCCTCCCTAAAAACATTCCCCCTTGTTGCGTAAGTCTTTTGTCTATATTTTTTTGCTTATTCTTTTTCGTCCCATCGCAGTAGGAAAAAAGTGGTCGACTTTGTCATATAGAGCATAGATTTTCCTTGGATATACATCGGACCATAGTGGACAATCAATTGTTCTTTTCTCTTTTACATCCATGGGATGTAGTAGTATATATAATACGTGTAGCCGTTGTTATCACTGTTTTGCGCATATTCTCGCAGTAATAATGAAACTCGATTTTTCGAATTATTATATATACTTCGGAGACCTTGGAAAATTCTGCTACTCTTTCTCTCTTAACGTTTTAAACGAGAATCGAAGGTCATGAGCTGAGTTCTCCTCTCCATCCTTTTTTCCAATCACGATAACCTGCGTTGTCCTACTCGGGCGAAGAACCCAGTCCCTTGCAATCGTTCTTTATCTTTTGCGCATGTTATCGTGAACACATTAAAATCACTCATTAACCACTTGTCTATAACAAAAAATTATTTTGATATTGTCAATATCTATCTTTACATGTCAAACAATTTATATATTACGTAAGACACAATTTTATTTAACTAATCTTTAACAAGATTCAACGTTTTCATATTAAATTTAGCACAAGGTAAGGTGGTAAAAAACTCTTACAAAAAATTATTAGAGTATCATTAGGCATTTGAATATTTTTTAAAGAGTACTAATTCAAATATAAGGATTGTGATAAATTTATACACAATTTATTTGTATAAAATTCATTAATATGACCAATACATTTTTTACATGTAGTGTATCATTGTGTGTTATTGATTTAAATTTAAATTAAAAATTAAAAATTATAAAAAGAGTTAAGAAACTAAAAATTGAAGTTAAGAAAGTATGGAAATTGAATTGTTATTGAAATTTTATTCATCAGTGGAGACTTTAAAATAAAAATATTTCGTTTTTGATTTTTGAAATTTTTTTAAGAAAATATACTCAATATTGCATCATTAAATAATTCATTTATTGAAATCACGTTATAAATGTATATAAAAATAAATCCATCCTACTCAAAGCCCTTTAATAATTCTTGTAGCTCCGACGTTGCTACTACGACGAACATAGCAACGAAAACAAAAACAAAGCAGCCGTTACACTAAGCATTCGACGAATTGTCGCTTATCGATCAATACCATTCTAAAGAATTTTTAACTTTACGGGAATTTTTAAGTAAATCTTTGACCAAAATTATAATTTTTAAAACAATTTTTCTTTTTAATTCTTTGTCTTTTCAATACTACTTCTTTGTATAATTAATACCTAATCAAATAATTCTTTAATAAATAATTAACATTTTATAGCAATTTGGAAGTATTTATTTATACATAAAAAGAGTTGTGCCTATTGTGATAAATTCTAACCTGTAATTTAATAAATAATTGTCAGATACTTACAGTTATATCACAATAAAGGAATCATCGTGTTGATGCGTCACTCGAATGCTGCTGAAAAGGGATAAAAAGAGACGATTATATAAAATAGACTATAAGTAAATTTTAAATGGAATAAATCATTTTCGCAATTGTTCATTGACTCGTCTATTATACTTACGAGATGGAGATCTTGTGTCAGATTGATTGACATTGATCGTCGAGCTGTTGCTACGAAATCCGCTAGCGCTATTGCTATCGCTACCCGAATTGTCCTGATTACAGTTCAGGAAATCCCAAATAAGGATAGTGTCATCATGTGAGGATGAAACAATCTGGAACTCGTCAAATTGCAGTCGAAATACGCGTCCAGTGTGCTCCTGCAATAAAACAAATATAATTCGTAAAATTATTATTACAAATGTGGCAATGATGCGTTATGAAATTTGTGATTATTTTATGAATTCTTTATTCCACCTTCAGTTTCAGCTTATTAATTTATTAATATAACTTTTAGGAAAATCTTTCTACATGTATGTATAAAAAAATAAAAATAAGGAGGTCGTTTGTTTGATTGTTAACTTACCACTAACGTACGTAAACACAGATTTGTAGTAATAGTACGTGGATCCAATGCTGCCACAAGATCCCAGACTTTAATTTTACTGTAAAAACGATGTAAAATCAGATAAGTAAAAAGTGTAAGTGTGCTAAAGATATATTTAATTAATCAATATAAGTAAAATAAATTGATAAACTATTTAAATTTCGAAACAAAATAACTCATTTGTAAAATATTTGAAATAAGTATTTATATCCTTTAATATTACGATCATTTATTAAATATATCTGTTTTGAAGCATTTGTTTGGAAGTAATAAGAAATTCGTGACAAGCTAACTTTTCATATTTTATCTCAAAAAATGCATGTAGGTTTATAAAAAAAAAGCAAAGAAAATAAATATATATTTTTTCCAGAGTTAATATCTATTCCTTGATTGTAATTGATACTGGCATAATTAGTATATAGAATGCAGGTCTTTTATTATACGTATAATTTCTGAAACATGAATAATAATACTCAATTAAATATTGGATACAAAATATTTTCGTCAAAAAATTGTGCAACGTTCTCTACAGATATCCAATTCAATAAACAAAAGTTCGATAATAAATTTACAAAATAACAAGCGTAATTAAAATGCGAACAATCTATTGATACTGACCCATCGTAAGCTCCGCTGACGATGTGCTTGCTGTCGAACCTGATGCATCTGACGAGTTCCTCGTGGCCCTCGAGGACGCGCAAACACGCACCACATTCAATGTCCCACAGTCTAATAGTATTGTCGCTGCTACCACTAACCACGAGGCGATCGCGATATTGGAGACAGGCGATGCCACGCTTGTGGCCACTCAACGTGCGCACGAACTCGCACGTCGACGTATTCCATACTTTAATAGTCCTGTCACCACTCGCCGACACTATGTACTTCTCGTCGAAATCGACGACGTTCACTGCCGCACGATGGCCAACCAGGACACGCCGGAGGGCTATCTCCGTCTGCGACGTCATGTCCCAGACTGCTATGGATCGATCCTGAAATATAAATCATTTGTAAACCACAGTTTTAATTTAGCTATTCAGTTTTATTTATTCGTACATCTACTTATTTGTTTAACTGAATCGTAAAATGAATCTCCAATCATTATCATGATAAACTATTAATGAATTTCCGCAAGTTTTGTAACCGTCATCAATTACATTAGCTTTCCATTCTGCCTACGCTACAAAAATTCAATCTAACGCCTTTAATACTGGTACTTTTGTAAGGTTTTTCTACATCAATAATCTTAAATTAATAATCTTCAAACGCCTGATATTTAGAGACTGACGAACCTTGGAGCAGGTGACCATCATGCCATTGTTAAATCTGAGATGCAGCACCGCCTCGCAGTGGTGTATCAGCGTATTGACCATCTCCCCGGTGTTGGCGTCCCAGACTCTTACGGTACTATCGGAGGAGCCCGAGATGATGGCCTTGTCGTCGTACTGGAGACACAGCACCGAGCCCGTATGGCCCGTCAGCACCTTGACGCACTGCAAAGTGTTGCGGTCCCAGATCTTGATGGTGTTGTCGCGCAGACCCGAGACTATCTTCTGGTCGTCGTACTGCAGACAATAGACGCCCTTAGAATTTTCGCTGCGACAGTTTATTCGCTGGAGATTGAAGATGCCGTTGCGCCAATTGTTGTCGATGCTCTTGATGTCGCGGGTTATCTTGGGGAAGAGGTTGCGATAGAATGCGTGATTCGGGTGGTGCTCGCCCAGACGCGGCTTGAACAGATATTGGATCCTGGAGAACAGATTTCAAGAGATGTTAAAGTGCATTCATTTTATGAGTTGTGCTGTATTTATACAGCTATTTAACATTAGTTGAACGATTATTAATAATTCGTTCTAGGTTATATTAATATTTAGATATTTATGGCATACAGAGGAAAATGACGTAAAAGTTACTTTGCAGAAACTCAGAATTCATTTGCCCTTTCTTTTAAAGTCTACATTTTCATAAAATTTAAAGCGAATATAATTTAATAAATTAGGTAATATGTAGTAAGTACATTAAGTTGAAATTGCTTGCATAAAAAGTTAAGCAGTTAATTAGTGTATAAAGCTTGCTTTGCTAAATGCTAGAAATTCGAAATATTTCGGTAAAAAGAGTCTGGTGGAAGATAACAGTTTTTTTTGCGTACAAAGACAAAGTTACAAAAAAAGTGAGGACGCTGAATGTTTTATTTTCTTGATAATAGACGTAAACTAACCATCCTCTCCTCTCGGCAAGTCCACGCCATATCGAATCAGTCCGAACTTTACGCTCGATGAGCTTCTTCCAAAGCATTCCTTCACTGATGACTCTGTACCATTCCTTGCAGACCAGCTCAGCGGCGGCCAGCGATTCGTTGTCCAGGTAAGAGAGAATGCCTTCGGCAACGTGGTCCAGTCCTTTTTCTGGAAAAAGAGTACATTTTCGCGTGAGTTCAGAATACAGAGAACAATTCGCGTTTTGTGTTGAAAAAGAAAATTTGAATTTTTCCACCAAACTCAACCTGATGGAGAGAAACAAATTTCTATAAACAGAGCCATATGTGTTAATCTTTTTCACGAAAATGAATTACAATCGGCAGTGCGAGATCGTGTCGCACAATGAACGTGTCCGAACAATTTAGGAGGTTAGAGAGTGAACCACTTGTTACACTGGCATTCAGCGACTGTCAAGTTTTTTCTTTCTAGATGAGCTGAAAGAAAGGCTTTTCTCGGAAAAAAGAGCCTGCAGAGGAGGCTTTGTATAGATACGCGGAGTCAGCAGCTTCTGCCTACGATCATCTGGTGTCCGGTGGAAAATAAAAGGACTGTTTGATAAGAAATCGGTAACGACTATTCACTTTAGTGATTTGAATTTGAAGGTTAAACAAAATAGTTCTGTCCAATCACGAATCGCGAATGCAGCGCTATACCGCGCCAGTGGTCGGTAACAGTTTTTTTTTTTTAATTCATTCCACATTCGAAAAAATATTTTTATATTCATCAAAGCAAACTTTATATTATAATTGGTGGTACAAGTAAAGTGCCTACAAAGTTTCGTTGTGTGAAAAACTGTTTTGGCACGGAACTTTTTAAATGCGAAATAGGAATTTTGAAATGAAATTAACAAAAATTTAATCTCTCCATTTGTCACACGGTCTATGTAAGAATATAAAAATAATTATAAAGTTAGCCGAAAATAAATTCAATTTATATACCGAGACAAGATTTTTATTATCTATAATACGGTTAATTGAAGATCATTTTAAATACAAAGATTAAAAAATGCACTTTTTCGACCTGCAACTATGCCTTCTACCCTTGAACTATTTAAAAAGCAAAAAAAAAACCTTTTGCTCTTTGCCCATTTTTATTTTACACCCGACTATGTAAGCACACTGTAAAAATTCACAGCTAATACAGAACATCTCGCGAGAGACAAAGCATATCCCCCTCCCGATTCAAAACTCTCGGCGCGTAACGCGAATCGGGGAAAGGCACATTACGCATCACACAGCCGCGTACACATATATATATATATACTTACTAGGCAGTAGTGATATGAAGTCACGCTGTAGCATAGGCTTGAGGTAAGCGTTGATGTGTCCGTGCTGGTAGTGGCACATGCGCGCCAGTAGCTGCTCGACAAAGTGCACTTGCTCCGGCTCACTCCATTTCTCGAAGTACTTCATGCACTGATCTCGCTCGTGAGTGTACTGTACGGATATGGCGGATGGTGGCTCTTTCTTTCTCGTGGGGTCGTACAGTATCGTTACTGGGTACTGCAACAAAAACAAGGAGAGACAATTATAAGAAAGGTTATCTTTTTACCGTGAATCGATCATAATATATAGTTAATGTTTTGGTGAAATTTTGGAGGAATTAAAGCGTTCATTTTATGATTTCGTTTTATATGAAATTAAACAACCAAGAGTTTTCTGACGCTTTGACACTGGGGGATAAGATTGATGTAAAACCTCTTGCTATAATTTTCATGACTTATCGGAAATCATTAAGATAGGCAGTTCAGTAATGGGACATATTCCTGCACGTGGATGCCTATATATTTTTAATTGTCATAATTACTTGCGTTAAACGCACAATACCATTGGAATTTATCTATAAAGATTTACTTTTTTACTTGTTCATCCACATATCTTTCAAGAATTAAACGTCAAGATTCTGAAGCGTCCAAGATAAAACCTAAAGAGCATCTTGACTTGAAAGCAAAGAAATTATTTAAAAACTAATTTTTAGTTATCTTTCTGACACAATATAGCAAGTATCCAACTTCGCAGAGTTATATATTTACGACGCCACATGAATTTTTTAGTGTTCATCAATTTTGCGATACCACTTTCGTTTATGTTGACGATATCGATCACGGTTCTTTTTTTTCCAAGCTTAGAGCACAATCGGTAGGAAATAACAATGTTGAAAAATATTTACAGCAAATTAAGCATTGTCTGCGATAATGAGAATTATTGCTCTGTACATCTGCACAATGAGTATAATTATACTCTTCTTTGTTATTCTTAAATTTCCAGTACGTAACTCGAGAAATTTTCCGATTTTAAACATCATATAATATTGATACTGAAACATCGACATTTTAAAAAAAAAAAGTCTTCACTGCATACCAAAAATATACTTCTCCTACACCCACTACATAAACGCGATTTCAAAATAAACCCCAGAAACAAAATTTCAACTTGCAAAAAGCATTCTCCGATAGTTCATTGGAAAAACATCGGTATATACTTTTTCCAATATTGAATCAAATTTTACACGCGAACACTGCTGCTACACGCGGGCATTTGACACGAGTATTTCTGCGAAAATGTTTGAAATTGAAAAGCCACACATATCGGGGCCCTCTAAAATAGCAATAACAAACTGAAATATATATACAGGCTGTATAGGAAACGAATTGACGCACGCGAAAATAAAAATCCATTTCCCAGCGTATAGAACGTGAAACCTCAACGAGGCGATATACACGAATTCAATACTTTTTCCACCGCGTAACGATAAATTTATATTCTCTCTCTTTTTTATTTTTTTATTTTTCGCTTATATGCAGCAGTAGAGGAGGCAAGTATCCATAGCAGCTCGCCAAAAGGCAATTCGCGCGTAACGTGGCGCTATCTTCTCTCTCTCTCTCTCGCCGAAAAAGCGCTTTGTGTGTGGGCTATTTTAGAATGGTATACGCGCGGGCCGCCTTCTTCTTTCGCGAAGGGGTTAGAGAGCGAGGTGCAGACTCTAATTATACGTGAAACATGTGCGCTTTCGTTCGCTCGCCCCTCTCTCTCTCTCTCTCGCTCTCTCGCAAGAGCTTTCGATGATAACTTTTATTCCGAATGACTGTTCCCGAGCCTGAGAGCTGCTGCAACGGAGTGACAATTATAACTATCGAGTTTCGTGTTTGCTCGCTTCCCTGGAATTTCGTCTCACTAAAATGCTTTTATATATGTTGGGCGCATCCGATGGAAAAATACAATTGTTATAAATGCAAATCATTAAGCTGTTGCTCAGAGATTGACGATATGTAATGAAAAAATGAGAAGATTTTCATAATCTGAATCAATGATAAAATTTATCCAATTTTCATCGGAACATATAGATCAAATCATCCTCTTATGCCAGTTTTCTCTCTCAAACTTATACGCACATGAATTCCTATAAGAGCAAATGGGTAAACTACGATTTCCAAATTGATGGCGCGCGATCGTACTCTCTGCACTTGTAATATATCCGCCTCGCTATACGGTGAAACAATGGATATATAGGAGGCCGTTGGGCCGATGTAACAGGGTAAATAAAGATTGCAGCCTCGGCTTATCCATAGACGCGCGCGATTATTATCGAGGTGTATTATTTGCTCTCGGCGCGCGCGCCCGTTCATTCTATCTCCTTTTTTACGCTCTCCCTCTCGCCATTCCACCACTCATTTCCGTCTGTTGCACGCGGGCTTCTTATATTCACGCTAAATCGATCAGAGAGAGAGAGAGTGTGTACGGCGGTTGATTCGTGGAACAAAAAAAAATAACACAAGCACTACCGGATACGAAAAATTTCTCTGCTGCCAGAGGTTTTTTCGATCGATGCGAGAAACTTATTACATTATTTCTGCGAATGATAATAAGTAATGACATAATTTTCTCGTAAATCGCGACTTTGTGAATTGAATGCGTTGGGCCTTTTTTGGGCGCACGGTGTTTGGGGAGAAAAGGAACGCGCGTTTATACGCGCACAAATGGGCCGCGTAATTTTAACGATATTACTTTCGGCGAGCCAAAAAAAAATTAAACAGCCCGGAGTTTCGTTCCGACACGAGAATATATACACCTTTCGTTTCATTCAAATGAGGCGAATAATGCGACTTTAATTTTATATAACATGGAAACATCTCGTTTACGCATATTGCCGAATAATTTTTTTTGTCAATCGACCGACATTTGCAACAACCGCGCCTTCTTCCTTCTTCCAACTCTTTCCTATAAGCTCCAGAACAAAAATTGCTCGAAAATACATGCGTCTATAATATCGATGTATGTTAATACGTCCGTATCGCGAGCTTTATTATTATCATCGGTCGAGAGCAATAATTGTGCACTTAATGCAGCGTCTCTCTCTCTCTCTCTCGGGCGCGGCGCTGCGACGTGTCAAGGCCTTGGCAGTGACTTCGTACTTATTTTTTGGCACGCCTTTGTTGCCCATACTGCACACATTTCCTCATTCCGACTATATTTATTTTCTGTGCGGCGTTGTCTATGTGTGCGAATTGTGTGCATCACTCGTGTACATAATATCGTACATGTGCAATTGAGTAAATCATTTCGCTGCACATTTGCGCATCAATGTTAACGTTGAAACTAAGTTTTAAAAATGACAATATCTCGGACATACGCCTTCCATAAATATATTTACGGCTATAGTTTTGAGTAATAATCGATAAATTGGAATGGCAAATATACATTTGATATAAATTAAGAGAATTAGAAATAATGAAGATAGATTCTTCAGAGACGCATTTAATGCTGTTTTACAGATGTGCGAATTACTGCCAAACAAGTCTCCAGAATGAACGCGATTAGTTTCAGAATAATAATAATATTATGTAGCGATACTCGTCACTGTTTTACGCGTCAGCAAAAGCTTTACAATCAGCCATTTTTCGATAAGTATACATGACGAATCGTGCTTCCTATCTCTCCAACATCCGTGTCAAACCTTCCCTTTCTCTCGACCAATCAAAATTCAAAATTTTCCATCATCCATTTAAAAAGCAAAAGCAAAAAAAAAAGTAAATAGCTTGCTCGCGGCGATGTAAGTAAGCGTGCACGGTGCGCATCGATGTTTTGTCTTATGCGGCCGACTCGTCTTGTTTGCTCTTTCTCCCTCTTTTCCACTGCGCTGGGCGCACGCGTGTGTATATGGTGTGGTGTAGAGCTCGGGGCAAAAGCCAGGAAAAGGGACAGGATGTGCCGCCGAGGCGAGGCGCGAGCAGCAGCTGCTCCGCGAAAGGGGGAGATCGATAAAGCCGACGCGCGCCGCCACCGTCGTCCTCCGCAGACTCACTCTCTCTCTCTCCTCTCTCTGTCTTTTCGCTCTCTGTGTGTTGCACGCACCCGAGGAGAAACATTTATTTTGCGCTACAGTGCGTTTTTTGATTATCTGGATTGTGCTTTCGCTTTTTGTTCTAATACCTTTTGAAAATTTAAGATTTTTTTAGTCGAGCGAATATACTTAATTTGTTATTTTATCTCATTTACATGCATTAACGAATATGATCATTTTGTATGATTTACAAACAGTATAGGTTTTATTTTCCATATTCTTCAAACTTATGCATTTCTGCGCCATTAATTTTTAGACTTTGTCATGAAATAATTTTGATCGAAAACTCTTGGAATGAGAAAATTTCGAAATAAATTGGAATATTTATTTTCCGTATAAATAAAAATACACCATAAAATATCTGTACAAAGGAATTTTTAAATAAAGTTTACACTTTAACTTTACACGATTCCGAGAGCTTAATGCGAATTGCATTCTTCTAATTCAACGCAACTAAATCGAATGGAAGAACGCGCGGTTAACGAGAAAATTGACGTTTAGGTCATATATGCACAAAAAAAAGCGATAACTCGTCGTAATCGAAGATAATTAGTAAATGACACGTAGTACACGAATAAAAGGCCTCTCGTTCGGACCGAACGATTTATTTTTCAAGAGCATCAGCTGACTCAGGTTTATCGCTCGATCGCACGACGACGAGCCTTTGATTAATAATGATACCCGTTGTTGTTATCGTTTCAGCTCTCCTTTCACGTCTGCTGCTGCTGCGCGAATGAAAGTCGCGAATGTCTCGTAGTAGCTCTTCTTTTTTTGTTCTCGGACGATATGCTAAACATTTGTCTGAGTCTAAACATGCATATATATACACACAGCCGGAGCTCTCGGTTTTATTTGGGAGAGTTTATACCAGGTGAAAGTCCATCGTCGCGCGGATATCGATTGAGTGATTTTATTCAAACGCAGTTGTGTATATACATGTATATCAAGTGTATATATCTGGAACTAAGAATATAACGAGCGGCGCAGCGAGAAAGGGTTTTCTTTCTTGCGCAATAGAGCGGGGCTACCTTGACACGTTTTATGCTTTCGGTGTCGTCGCTGGCGGCTTTGAAAAAATACGAAATTTCACGAAGATGAATTTTTCACCAACTGTATATGTATAACTGTTTCGCTATATATGTGTGTTCTTAGATTAGGAATTCTGACGTCTATATAAATGCGTTATTCCTTGACGGCAGAAGAGGAAACTGAAGAAACGAGATATATACACGAGATGAGGGATGTGTAAAAACTTTTCCATTGTTGATCGGATTCGCACGTTATAATACAACGAAGGTATGTATACAAGGAACTAATTCTTTCGCCGTTACGATTCCCAGATGATGTCTCGAATATTCCGCGTTCTTCATACTTTATATATATATATATACCATCGGATTCGAACGCCCGAACTACTGACACGATCCTGCGCAATAAGTTATTATTATTAAAGAGATCTCGCGTAGTGAGCGACTTTATTTCGCGACAGCTCTCTCCGCAATTTCAATTCTGGAAAGTAACAGTATAATTCGATATCTGACTCATTTTATAACTGTATATTACACTTTGATAAAGCGACTATACCAGTTTTCTCGTGATGAATTCAAGTATACATATGTATATATATAAAAGAGACGTAAAAATAACTTTGGATGGATCGTAATTAATCGAGGAATAATTGATTATGACTTTTCGTCGTGTATGTGCAGTAGCTGACGTATGAATAAATCGAATAAATTTGTATACTTGAGTATACAATTCCGGCTGCTGATTTTCCGCCAATCAACGATTTTCTCGCAAAAACATCGATATACACTTAGGTGCACGCGCACGCGCGAAAGATTAGGAAAAGAAATACAGATATCTTCTGAACAAACTTACTGCACATCGAAGCAAATATTGTGACAATATTTTATTTAAACGCGTAAGTTCGGAATTTCAATCGCTCTTCAATAACAAATCAAAAGAAATCGAACTTCAAGGACTCGAACGCATCGGACCTTATCTCAAGTCCTACTTTTCGGTATATAGAGTTAAAAAAAAAAGAAAAGAAAAAAAGAAACACGAGAGTATCCGGTCCGGTTCCCCTCTACTCGCGCATAAGAACAATCGCCGACACAACTTGCTCACGACCAAAAAAAAACGACATCGCGCGCGCGGAGCATCAACAAAAAAATTGGTTTCATCTCTCGGTGGCCTGGGCGAATGAATATACAGTTAGCATAGCCTCTCTCGGCCGAAGGAACAATCGCAGGGACTTTTTTTACGGCCAATTATTGCAGCAGCAGCAGTGCGCGGAGGAGACCCATACAGATCGGCCTTATATACAGAGGAAGTGTAAGAAAACTCCAAAGTCCCCGTTTTTGTGTGTATGTCTGCAGTCACTGTTTCTTCTTTCTTTCTCTCTCTCTCACGAGTCGAAGAGAGAGAGAGAGAGAAACGGGAGCACACGTCGGACGTGCAGGAAGAAAAGGAGGATGAGAAACAATGGAAAAACGGTTGTATTATAGTCGGCGCGCCTGCGGTGTGCAGAGATGCAATTGTCGAATCGAGGCCGAATCCGCCGAATTGGAAGTTTACGACGTTACTCGCGCGGACCACTATACATATATGTACATAGACGCGAGGAAGTTAACAATTTGTGTAGTTTGCGCGATCGCGATGACGCGAAAGATGTGTGCAGAATTTCGGTGTAGGTATGAGGCAGTCCAAGGCTTTTGTCCGTCGAATTTCGTATATCCGTGTATATAATCGTTGTTGTCCGCATTATAGAAGCCTTAGAAGGCAGATTGTTTCATCTAACTTTTAAAACTGACCATCGGTGAAGATATACATCTGATCCCAATTGAACTATTTAGCCATCAAAACAATTTCAAATCAAATCGTTATAGGATATTACAGTCAGTTATGGAGGATCGTAAACCATAAGTTTTCGAAAGGAAACTTTTGTGTTTTCCACGGACTCACTGCTACATGTATAGTTCGGACACGAGTTTTTCGAACGGTATTGGAACTGTGTCGAATTACCGCCAGTCACTCCGTACAAATCAGAGGAATACACACGGTGTTCTATCGGACGCGAGTAAACCCAATAACGAGGTGGGAGAGTCAGACGATCCTTTTTCGTACAAAGAGCCTCTCTATCCTACAACAGCGATGGAATATTTGAGAAAGCATATATATACACCTTTGTCGTTTTTTCTAGGTCACAGTATCATTTTATTTCCGAGAGACTCGATCGCGTTTTGGTCAAAAGCAAGGGCAGGTCTATACATCGATATATATAGAGCTTAAAAGTCAAACACTTGCAGCCGATAGGATCAGCTTCACCGTGTATATGCAAACATTTACCTGTGTGTGCTCAATGAACTCGAGCATACCAGCTTTACTGGCAAACAAATGACATATTATACCGTTGCGATCGCTGAATGTTCGGTAATTTTAATGAAAACTAATTCGTGACAGAAATTCATATTTAGCTTCTACGTATACTTATAGCTATACTAATATTGCAACTACACATACGAAATATATATGAAGATGCGTGGGTATAAAGCAGTGTACATTAAAATTAGATAAGATTAGTTCTAATAGTAGACTCTGTTGACAACGCGAAATATCGTCATATCCATTTATTAACCTCGTACAAATATAAACACATCGAACTGCAGCTATTCTGATCTAATTTTTCATCTCGCAGCCTCGTCGAGCACTAGATTATATATACATCGATCGATGAATAGACAAATTGCACGAGCCAACGATATACGATGGAGCACAATTCATAATACATCTGCTTTTTCTTTATCATCGATCAAAGATTATGAATTCATTTATAATTATATCTTCGAGTACGTACGCAACGATTTTCAACAAAAACAATGAAGATCCAGGAGCGAGAGAGGGAAAAGGAAAGAGGCAGAGAGCAATTGCGCCTCCTTTTTTCTCCGCTGCTTCATTTCTTTCGCTGCAGCGAAAAGGAAAAAGAGAAAAAGAGATAGCAGCGTCGAGGAGCTGTTTATAAAGGCAAGCACTCCCGAGCCCATCGTGTTTCCTTTTATCGGCGCTAGTCTCTCTTGCTGTAGTAGTAGTCGTAGGTCAGAAAACGAGATGCGTCTCGGGAGTTTCTTGACCCCTTTGCCTGCACGCACAGAGATGCATCTTCTCTCTTCTTCCCTCTCTCTCTCTCTCTCTCACTTTTGTTTCGCTCCGTGGCTCGCAGTGCAGCACACGTATATATATATAAAACGCCTGCAGTCGCGCGTTGACAAGAGAGAGAGAGGGACTAGATTTTCACGCTCGATGGATCGTCTTGCCTCGACTCGTCGATCGCCAGACCGATTATTATATATAGGATGGAGAAAGAGAGGATAACGGAGATGAACGCTCCTTTCTTGTCTTTTTTCTCCCCCCTCTCTCTCTCTCTCTCTCTCTGTGTGTGCTTCGTTCCTTGCTCGCTCTTTTGTTCCACGGATGTAAGAGAGCGTTTTTCTTGTTCAAGTGGCTCGCTGGGGAAGACTGTGGGTTGAATTGTTCAATGAGAAGTTTCAGTTTTTTTTGTTCGACGGTTACTGTGCTTCTTAGCATTTGGATGATGTAGTATAATGGAAAGTTCGAATTTTCGAAAGAATTTTTCCTATATAGTCACATACGTATATTCATTTAATTCACACGTGATGAAATTTCACAAGCTGTCTTAAAATTTTGCAAATTAGATACGTGTGCGCGGAAACCACCGCAAAAATTTGAAACATCCGCCCGACCATCTCAGCGATTACCCAAGGGATGCATTTATATACATTGTCTCTTTTTCCTCTCGATGCGAAACACCCGACAACGAGAAATTTTAGGCTATGTGCGTGCACAATTCCTTGATTTATATATATATATTTAAAGCTGCGAAACAATGGGAAAACGATTCTCTCACGGATAATATAATTATCAGTCGCTGATTACAAGACTACGTGCGCCGCAGCCGCGTAACTGTGAATTGTTTACAACAATTGCAATCATTATTACGGCACGCTGCAAAAATCCCGTAGCTTTTTTTCTGGGTTATATATATATATATATATACGTCGGGATTTTTATGAACTCGTTTCATTTTTTTTTTATTATCGACCGCGCCGACAATAAGCAGCGCGCGTGGCTATTAAAAAAAAATAAAAATAAAAACTGACTGA
The DNA here is from genome assembly GCA_900490025.1 of Megastigmus dorsalis. NCBI lineage: Eukaryota > Metazoa > Arthropoda > Insecta > Hymenoptera > Megastigmidae > Megastigmus > Megastigmus dorsalis. Next base: position 99,049 of record UELU01138681.1, read on the forward strand.
GCATTTCCTCATTGCATTATTGATATAGAAAAACACAACAACGCAGCTTAAAAGATGCTCAAAACCGACGGATATGATCGGCAATTATGTGATCGAACGCACTTATATACATGTATCTGTATATACAATTATAGATAGTTATCAGGGTATGAATCGCTCGTTTTAATGAGTCAGCTGCAGACGCATCGGTGCAGAATTTTCCACTGTATACTCTAAAAAGGAAAACGATCCATCAAACTGCGTGAAACTTCGCCTACAACTCATACAAAACCCATTTCGAAATATTCTCAACTATACGGTGCCGTGGCGCGGTGTATTCAAATGTTCTATACTAAACTGCGGTCGAAATATAGTATCGTCGGTGCTGCAGCGCATCCATTAAGTTCGATTCTTCACCCGCAGACGAGAATAAAGAAAGTGAGGGACTTGAAGGGTTAAGGAAGATCGTCTGCTCTCTTCGTTCGAGTGCCTTTTTATGCCTTTTACAAATCCACGCGCGAGAGAGCCAAGTGGACTCGCTGTTGTCTTTACCGCGCGCCCAGACTTTTCTCAGCACAGAAGCTCCTTATACGAGGGAATGTGTTCGCCCCGGCGAACATTGTTTCCAACACTTGAATATAGTTTATTTTCTCTCTCTCTCTCTCTCTCTCTCTCTCTCTTTCTGTTGACTGTGCTAACTTTATGATTGTATATACACGTTCGATTGGTGCGGCGCGCGGTGGGGTTATCTAAGCTCTCTCCGTGTTATAGACACATGTGACGACTATCCTCGTACGAGTTTACGTTCTAGCTTATAGGTTGAAAAAAGTGACGCAAAAAAAACGCTGCTGCTGGTGATCGTAATCGTCTGGATTTTTGTATTATATACACGTCTTACATGGAGAATCAACGATAAATGCCAATGAATTTATCCTTTTATAAATTTTTCTTTCAATTCATTATCTGTCGCGCACTGCCGATTGATTCAATGCGACAATTAATCTTGAAGAATGGTTGCATTGCAACACATGTGTATAACACATCAGAGCAAGATTCGCTTTCCGATAAGCATTATATCAATTAACTAAACGAAGATCCAAAATACAGAATAAGCAGCAACTTCATTCGTTCTCGTTTCTGCACTACCGTATAACGATATAAAACCGATTTATCGTTGTCCTTTTATATTTATAAAACAGCTATACACAGAATTTCCACGCAACCGAAATCCATCGGATATATCTACAATTGATCTCCTGCATATACCGTCATAAAATAGAGACGTATACACACATATAAACAAAGTCGTTCGGGAAGACTCGCAATAAATATAAATCATTCGCTATACAGTAGTGGCGCATGAGAGCCGCACGCAGAAGAAGAAAGCTGTATATGCATAGGAGGCATCAGCGGCAGCGGCAGCAGGAGAGAGAAAAGTGTGCAATGAAGTCCCGAAGCGCGATAACGGGTCAGAGTCGCGTGATTTGCAGAGAGGTGCGCGCGCATCCCACGTGTCTGCACGCGCGGCCGCGGAAAAGGCAAATCAAAATATTTTTTCCCTCCTATTCTTCGCCGCGCGCACCTACACGTATGTAAGTATGTGTGTGTATGCGCGTATGTGTGTGCAGTGTAATGCTACGCAGACTAGACTTTCACCGGTGGCGCCGACATCACAAGCCGCCGCGTGGTAACGAAATACATCCAACAATACTGCTGTTGCTGCTTACGCGCATCTTGATGCACCTCGAGTATGTATAATAGTATATATCTATATTATAATACACCGGGTTATTCGGTGAGTAGGAGAGATAAGGTGGGATACGTCGGGATGAGAGAGCACTGTTATAAAGGAGCTGGAAATTCGATGAGCGATTGCGCGACGGCCCCTATATAGCTTCTTGTTGATTCACTCGTCTTCTTTTTCTTCTTCTTTGTTGCGCAAGGTGAATATGCTGCTATACGGAGATTAAAACAATCGGATATCGATCTAATGATTTTTTAAATTAACGATGCCAGCGTCTTTTACTTTATAAGCTTATATATGGCTGGATACGCAGGATTTTCAGCAAACATTGATTTATTATTGTTTTTTTTTATTGTTTATGTGAGTGGAGAATGGTTGTGGTGAAATTCTTGTGAATAATTGTTAATATATTAGTGGAAAAAGGATTTATTGGAAAGCTTATTTAATCGTTGAAAATGAATAATGTGGTAAATGCAAGTATAATAATAAAAAAATTATCAATATTTAATTAATGCATTATTCAATCTATTTATCATGTTGATAGTTCAAGAATGGAATATTTTTATAAGCACTTGTAAAAAAAAATAAATAAGCAAAAATAAATGATGATTATCACGTTAATACGTGCAGATAAATCGCTATTAAAAAACCCTTTATACCGAACGTGCTCTCTGTTGCAAAAGTTGAAAGTATATAACAAAGAGTTTTTACGAAAATTGGAAAATTGAATTTCCATGTATTTCTGCAAATGGTTCAAGATCAATTTACTAAACAATATAAAAGCTTTTGAAACAGAGTGGAATACTCGTAAAGTTTCCAGTTTTATATGCAACTTTTTTAAAATTTGATTTGCTTGCCGAAGGTGAAGCAACGAAGCACGCGAGAACTCATATCTTTTCAAGGTATGAATGAGAATTCTCGTCGTTTTAATAAAAATCATATTGAGTGCTTATTGATATTATTCAGGCCAGAGTTCAGTTTTAAGCGTATGCGTGATTCGGTATGCTAGATTTTATGAAAAATGCAGACAATATATCAAGATTCGATTAATTCAATCGAGATTAAAAATAAAATCAACATAATGAATATTATTTCTTACAAAAAAATTAAGTTCTTTGTCAACGGTTGTAATGTATTATTCACCAGTACAGAACCTAATTTACAATTTAAAATTTATAATCAATAAAAGATGGCCAATATATATTGCATGTTATGATGTTTTTCTTTAAAATGCATATACCAACATTTTTTGAATTAAATAAACGATCTAAATCAGAACATTAACGCCAATTTCGCCGATAATCCATCATTATCGAGACTCCGATCAGCAATAAACGCAGACCCCCGTGTCCTCGCAAACTGCCAATGTCTGTCGTCCGGGTGGCGCATAAACAGACCTACATATATAATATGCAGCTGTACAGTATATATAGACGATTTCGGTAGTGGCGCGCACGCCTCGTGCAATATTCTCCGCCCGCGACGACGACGACGACGGGATATTATATATTACCTCACTCTCTAGCTCTCTCTCTCTCTCTCTCTACTCTACTCTCTCGCTCTCTCTCTCTCTCTCTCTTTCTCTGGCAATGGCGTGTCGCATGAATTACGCATCGGTCGTCAATGTATATACGTCGTACGTGTGTGCGTATATATTCAGCACGAAAGCAGAGTTGATATGCGCGTCGATACTCGAGTCTGCGCGGCGAGAGACGGAGACGAGCTCTCTTTTTTTGACGCTTGACGAAAAATTCGTTCTACCACGATGTTCCCACCCCCTATTTCTTGCCTTCGAATTATAACCAGCAGAACTTGTCCCTTTCGTAGATCGGCACGTTTTTGAAAGATGGATCGATGTTTTACGTGCCCGTTACGATCCAGCAGATGCGCATAATTCCCTTAATGGCGGAGAATAACGCGCATAAAAAGAAAAAAAAAACAGAGTTCCTTCCGAATGCGATATCGCGATCGAATGCCAAATTCTTTTTAACTGCGGACTACGTGGTTTTATACGGATATCGGTAAAGTTTTTAACCCGCGCGATTCACCCAAAAGTCATAAAAAGAATAATACCCATTCCGTGAGTATACTTTTGCTTCTTCTTCCGCGCAGTAGTGCAATTTCACATCTATACCCGAATATAACCAGAATATGATAATGTTATTACTTTTCCTCGTTTCGAAAGAAAGCCAATTATCTCCAACAACACATCGTATTACGAGAAAAAAAATCATACACACAGAGAGATCGTCGATGCAGAATCGCGAAATGTTACGTAATGTACCACCAAACCTAATTGTATTCGCAAAAAAAAATCAGTCTTTGGTGGCGCGGCAAAAAACGATCTTCCCCTTGCAAACAAACCACAAAATGTCTATTTTAAGACCCACGTCTTCCAGCTCTCATCTTCCTTTCTTCTCCGTCTCCGCGCACAACGACTGAAAGAGAGGGAGAGAGAATGGCCCTCTTTCACCGGATAAATACTGTTAACGCCCGAGAGGTGCACGTTAATAACCGTGGCCAAGTGCCACTTTGCCAATGACTCGTCCTGAACTACGTCACTCTCTTGCGTTCGTGGATACGTCGTCCTCTCTGACCATGTGCTAAAGACGCGCATAGTCGTATGGGAATTTATTGCGCGCAGAGGAAGAAAATTAGTTGCATCTCTTAGGGACTTTGATTGGGTGAACATTGTGATGCAGTCACTTGAGATGATGGTTTTTCAGGCGAGACTTAATAGAACTGGTTTAACTTCGGATTTGAAAATTGAATTTATGAATCTAAGCTCATATCCACTTAATGTCCTGTCGGTAAAAAACATAGCTTTCAAGCTAAATTGAGCATGCAACTACATGGATCTACGAGGATTCGAGGTAATTGAACTTTTTTTTACTTCAACGTAAAGTACGAATTATGGCACAGGTAATGAGCTTTTTATAAAAAAAAGGAAAGTTCACTAGACGCGGACACATACTCACATATCCCATGAATTTTCAGTATACTTTTCAAAGTTACGCAAGCCCAGACTGTAAACTATATCGCATACATTTCATCTTGCGCATTAGAATACACACACACGCGCGCGCGCACACACCTTCCGTTCTCTTTTTTTCTTCGCTAATATAATGTGCGTGAAAGCTCGACGATCCAAAAGAGAAAGCATCAGGAGAGAGAGAAAGAGAGCCGAAAAAGCGAAATGAGAAATCGGCGGAAAAGTCGCCGATATAGTCAAGAGAGCGATTTGATGCCTTGTGAGCATTAACGAAATGGAGCGCGATGATCGGACGATTGCGATTAATTCATTCCAATCGGATGAATATTTCCTACTGCGCACTCGAGTTTATGGCTTTCCACTACTTTTGCCCCCAAATGGAGTTATTACTATTCGGGCGCAACAACGAAAATGGCATGGATACATTGTATACCGCTAGAATTCTTATATTCAGCCATAAATATCTACACGATAATGTCGACGTTTAGTATCGGGCTTAACTGTTGTGATTACGAGGCGCGTTGCAGTTTAAAAAGTTGGAGAGTCCATTTTATATAACGCCAACTTCCTTTTGTTTGCAATTTTGCATTTACGTAAGTTATATATCTCGGGATGGAGGCTAAACAGACAGCTTTAAAACAATCGGCATCAGACTGTGTTCTAATACATGTTTCATTATGTAAGGCAAATAACATGCGCGCGCGCGTGCGTGTGTATGTGTGAGAGAGACAGAGAGTGTGTATGTGTGTGGGGCTAAAATATTTGTGATTTTTAAAGAGAGCAATTATCCCAAGAGTTTGGTAATAAAGGAATCAATTTTTTCTCGCGCATCTGCACAAATTGTTATTTAATACTTCGAGTATATGGTTTCACTACATGCGCGAATCGCTTAGTCGCGCTGCTGTTGTTTGTGAAAGGTTTTTAGGTCACCGATAAAGTGAGAATGGTGTATTTGGAAAAGTGTGTATATATAATTATCGCGAAACCAACCGATTCATGCATTTATTGCAGTTTAACTGCAATACTTGAATAATGTATATTTAAAAGAGAATTACTCTATAGAGTAATTATCTATAGATACATTTATCTAAAAAAAAAAAAAAAACTATAATCCAGAATATCCAAAATCTATTACATTTACATTCAGTATACGAGCTAATTAGAGATTTTGCATGTGCCACATAAAAAATGCACATAAGTAAGTTTTGAGGTTCCAGTCAGTCGTATATACACGTCGTCCTGTAACTTTTTACACTCTGAGCTGCCGCGACAGTTGAAATCCACGTCAGTTCAAGCTGCGGAGAAAATTTTCATTTCCCCGCTGCTGCTGTTGCTGCTGCTGCAACACGCGATAAGCAAATCCAAAGTTTACCAACGCGTAATCGTATTTGATTAGAGTCTATACACGCCGCATAGGCATAAAGATTTGCGAAAGGGATAAAATAAAGTGAGCTTTAGATATATGGAGGATGTTTGAATGGATTGAATGTTGCATGATTTGTGAGAATAACGCTGCTTTGCGTTTTAGAGGGAGAAAAGTATGCTTTGTGATTTAAAATGATTATTCTTTTTAGATTTGAAGCTTTTACGCTATTGTGTGAATTATTTCTGGTTGAAAATGTTTTGTGCTCTTCTGTTCGCTCGTTAGTTACTGCTCTTTTTGCTATAGAAGAGACTGTTTTACAACAGACAAACGATTTGGTAATAGCACGAAAAAGGTTTGAAACAATATTCAGACAATTTTGTACTAAGTTTCTTACATAAAGGGATTCTATAAATGATGAAAGAAATATAAAGAAACTTAATTTAAAAAACTGATTAGATTTTTAATAATCGAAAGCATTCTTTAATGTTCAAGAACTTTCTTCCGAGCTACTAAAAAAAATTTTTTGATAACCATTTTTACAGTTGTATGACGCATCAATAGACAGAGCAGTTATCAGCTAAAAATGATTACGAAAATTAATAGAAGCTCAAGCTTCAATTGTGCAATACATTCCATTATCTGCGTGACTGCTCATTGATAAAAGCATTTTCTGCACATGACACAAGCGTAATGGCTTTCTAGCGGCGGTCGGGAAAATGATACGTGTATTAATAAATTTTATACATAAATATGACAACCAAATCGAATCGTAGCAGTATATGACAAAACCAGATCCTATCACCGTTGATTAGTTCACGTAATCAGTTCAACTTGTAATTACAAATCCGATTGCAATTTGTTGGTTTATAATATCAGTGGAAGCATAACAGTTTTAATCAAAATGATTTACTCGCTTATACAATTCTAAAAATAAGTAATAAAATCGATGTAGTTAAGAATCGAATCATTGGTAAACCACTAAGTGCCTGATGAAATACTCATTATTCACAAACTGTATGCAAACTTCATGACTTATTTAATTTGATTTCCTCCATTAAATATATACTAAAGTGGGACAGAATAATTTGCAAATGAAGTTATTAACCGCATCCCATGACAACCACAATCCAACAAAACCTTCCTTTTAAAACCCTTACGCAGAAAAAAAAAGTATGAAATTTTGAACATTTGATTGTGAACAAGTGAATCTTCAAGATTGCAGTTCTGATTCAAGGCAAAGTGATCGTCAGGGGCTTCGATCCTTTCATTCTTAAAATCTACTCATACCAAAGTTTCGTAAACAAACTAACGAAATTATCGAGAATGATCAGTGCAGGCAACTCGTCTCTCGAGGCCGGCGAACGTGAGCCACGTGAGTTTAAGCACGTGTACATCCCATCGTTCTCCTCTTCTCGCACATCAGACAGACGCGTCGATGTCAGGGTTCATCATTGTGCGATGTGCACAATGTACCTAACCGATATAAATTATAATGCCGCGCGACTCGCATTGAGAAACGCAGGTTATTTTTGGAGCGCACACCACGCTATACACGCGTATGAACTAATTCTACATGCAATTCATAGTACACAATGCGCGCGCGAGTTCTTGACAATTAATTAACGAAGGATAAGGCCTGTGTTTTGTTTTGTTGGTGGGTTATTTATGGCTTCGATCGGACTCTCAATACATTTTGCGGAGAACAGTGCAGTTATTTCTTTAGGTTTATGTCTCTCAAAGGGTGTATTGTCCTGGGATTGTTTTGTGTTCAACGTGAGTTCGAGACGAGTTTCAGACCGGTATTCTTACCGTCTTTCAATGTGCTTTACGTAAATGGTAGAGTTATTGATTAAAATCTGGATTAAATGCGCAATTTGTCCAAGCTTTAGCTGGCTGAGTATTGAAAAGATTCTAATATACGAAGCACTAGGACTAAAAATCGTAATTGTTTTAATATATTATTCTTAACACAAAATTCGACGATACTCCCTAACGCTTTTTCACAAACAAACGTTCGATTAGACTAAACAGGGATTGTACAACACTTTGCTCGTTATAACTATGCGATGTTATAATGCTTATATACTCTAGGGGTATACATATCACTGCCTTACGTCACAATAGAAATTGATCTCCCGATAAACTCTCGCGTTGCATATTCATAAAAAAGCGAACATGTTTTCCTTAAATTGCAAAACTTGTATACAAACTATAAACTACTCGCACATAGATTTCCACGAAATGTGCTCGTAACATCCAAAATAAAATTTCTCTGACGAGTGCTGTACAGAAGATCCCCATTACCTCATATATTCCATATTTTACTTTCATCAAAGGAGCATCCTTTAATCGTATCTTACAAAATTTGAAGAAAGCGACATAACTTCGTGACGATATTATCTCGCCTCTAAAAGCCGTGCCAAAACTTCGTCCCTCCATTATATTTGGAATTAATTCTCACGCGCATATAACTCCTGTTAAATTAAAAACCCCTTCTTTCGCGTTTTAACTTTCGGCTAATAAACTCTCGTGAGAGAGCGCAAGCGAGAAGGGGAGAGATGTAGCGCTCGATTTTGCTTTCGCGGAGAAATAAACTCGGCGCGTCGCGCGGAGCTGCTCGCTTTCACCCAACGCGGCGCGCCGAAATTGCACGGGTCATCGTCGAACGAGCGCGCGAGGCAGCAACGATTTCGCCTCGACGTGCGATATCGCGCTGCTTCTGTACGGTTCGTTGTTTTTTCTCTCTTTCTCTCTCCCATTCTACCAGATATACACGTTATATATTTTTTGTCGCATTGTCTGTTCGTGTGTTGCGCAAGATAAATGTGGTATTTTTTGTAAATTTTTACGTAATGGATTTTGGATGTGGAGTGCCCCTTTAGAGAGAGTCAATTTCTTTTTTTTTTCACTTATTCGAGATATTCTTTTTTAGGTTAGGTTTGAGATTTGGTATAAAAAAAGTAATTCCCGACACGTGCTGTGGTAATAATTTGAATTTGTGGCACGTGTAAATAGCGAGCATTACACGTGAAGTTAAAATTAGAACATTTAAAATACTTTCAAAACGGCTGGACCGCAATTTCAGTTTGTTTTATATCCCAATTAAAGTTGGTTAGAAAGTTTTCTCTCGAGATTACTCATCAAGTGCTTTTCTTTCCGTTTCTTTTAAGCTTTGTTAAACTGCACTTAAATGTTTGCAAACGAAGGATGTTTCCTTATCCACCCTTATTAACATCATTTGCATTAGTAAAAGTCATGGCCTGAAGCATAGCAATAAAATCTTTTTAATGTGCATTGTGCTAATATTTCCAGATTTTCAAATTAATGATTATCAATGTAATAAGCCAATGCTTTATATAACTCCTAATATTTCTGGGATTTAAGTTTTTTTGATGGGGTAAAGTTATAGATAAAAATTTGTTCCAATTTGTTAGCTAACATAATAAACTATTAACAAACTTAATTATTTCCATCTACATTATCACAATAATTAATTAAGGTTATGCAAAGACAGGTTAATTAGCATAGAAAATTAATTACACTGAAAGCTTCAATTTTCTGTAATATAAAATCACATTTTAAAATGTAACAATTGCATAACATACTTTCATTTGAATTTGATATGTTCCGAGAAGAATGTAACTCTGTACAAAAGCTGTTCTAGAAACCTTCATATCCCAATTCGAACCTCAATATACCCGGAATTATATGTATATATTTGCACACACATACATTTGTCCACATTTGTATACTAAAATTCACGAAAAATGTACGTCACCGCGTAAAGTAGCACATGGATAACGACGGCGTTATCCTTTCGAAAAAAGATAGAGAGACAAGAGAAACACCCCGATCGAACACGTAGATGATCAGAACAGTGTGAAGTGAGGTTTATGCAACGCTAGTGTGGGAAAAGCGCGTCCAGCGTTATCCAATCCGCGGGAAAATGCAAATGTCACCGCTGCAGCAGTTTCTCTCCCTGAACAGCTCGTACGAAGGCTTGAGACTTTTTGCTCGCTCGCTCGCTAGATTTGTGGGTTTTAAGAAACACCCGCAGTTCTCGTGAAGCTTCTGTACTTACATGCTAATTCTGGTAGGGACTTTCATTTAGAACCGCCATTTTGTTGTCATAATGACCCTGAAGCATTATTTAGAATAAAATCCATATCTTATCTGTATTCGAAATGAAAGCAAAGCAAAAAGCAAAGCCATATACAAAATATGCGATTATTAATTTCTAATAATAACAAAATCCTAATAAAAACAAAATATAAATAATCAAAATAATTGATGATGTTAAAGTAATTAAAATTATTACTTGATTTAGTTATAGAAATTTAAAAGTTCGAAATTGTTAGGATTTCACTAGAAATTTATTGAGCAATAAAAAGTTATAATGTATAAGTAACGGATTTAGCATTCATGGATAATTTAGTCATTGCAATTACTTGTCTAATTATCTTACTTTACAAATAAATTTAGAAATGGGAGCACTTTTGAGACCATTATACCCGCTCCATGGTATTTCTAATTAACCTTTTTTTTCTATACATATACATCCATGCGGTGGAATAGTGCATCACCCTAGAAAATTGCGTATACTAATTCCACATTATGGATTCATAGCTGAATTTATTAACATAATATGCCAAAATTTACATTATTCGAATATACAATAATGTCTATGGTATGGCTAGCTAGGAAATTGTGCCGGTATAATTGAAATCAAGTTTTGATACAGAAATATTACTTTTCTATACCTATTGATTCTTAAAAATAATTTTTTAGTACCGTATTTTAATAGACAATAATGGAACTAATGTAAATCATTACAACTTTCTTACTTTTCCAAATGAAGAATTTAGGTTGTTATTTTTAAGTTTAGTACCGCCAAGTAATGAAATATCGGTATCAAAAGTCTATACATCATTCTCATAATGAAACATGTGCAGAGTACAGCTAAAAAAATATGGCGCAGATAACTGAAGTATATAGAATAGCGAGATGCATCTGAACTTTCCCTCCGGCACATGCAGGGAATGGATAACGGAAAATCTGCCTGACTGAGGGAAAATGTAATAAGTGTTTCGGTTGGAATAAAGGTTAGCGTGTCTCAGTACCGTCGGATTTCATTACGGTTTTTGCTTCATATGCGGCAAATTTAATTGAACATGTTGCGAGCTTGCTTTTAAAGGGTTGGCTTGTCGAAAGAATTTTCCCCCCAAAACAAATTTTATTTGTGTAAACTTTCAACAATGTCTTGAATGAATGTTTTCCCTAATGTTCAAAAAATATTCAGATATTGAATTGAAGTGAATCCTGCAAAGTCTACCTTACACGAAAGAGTAAAGTTCATTAAATCGACCTGCAATAAGTGTGATTCTTTAGTTAGATTGCAAACATAACCTCATACTAACCTAATACTTAGACCATATTTTCCTTAATAGTTTTAAATTAAAAAAAATTATTTAGCGATAATTGTAAGAGAGAGTTTTAATCTCGGAGGAAAAGGGAACGTCAGTATCTTACATGGCCTCGATAAGTAACCTTCGAATCACCGCACGCAAATAGAATTTCTCTAGGGGATGGATAGGAAAAAATTGTATCCCCCCACCCTATCGATAGCCATGAGTGAGAAAGATAATAGGAAAAAGTCCCACAGGCACTCAGCCGTCCTTTTTTTTTTATTTTAAATACGGAAACAGTGATTTAAAGGTTATCGGTTTTGTAAGGCAAATAAATATTTCGTTAATTTACGATCAACGTTTTACAAGCAATGGTTATTTGCAAAAATAGATTATGGCACATAACTTCGCGACAGTTTACGTAAACCCGATTTTATTGTCGAAAGACGTCTATCATTATTTTAAATGCAGGTTACTGTAATTATAACAGACACTTCGAGCCTCAAGCAGTGGTAGTTTGCTGTGGATATAAATAGAAACCAAACTTTTTGTTTGCGCAAAAACCGATTAGGTAAATATAGAAACAACAAAGATCCTAATTGTGTAGTCAATCGATACCCCCTCAAACAATGGCCTTAAAAAAAGACTTGAAAAATTTGGACACCAGTATAACAATAGCTCCTGCAGTGGCACTATCAAAGTCCAAAGCCCTCGAGAATGAGAAAAAAAGAAAAAAAAAACAGGAAAAAAAAGAAGGTATTTAGCCGGAAGTGGCAAGGACCGAGGTGTCAAAAGAGATATCGAAACCGATCCCTCCGGATTTCAACACTGCATACAATCCTCTCGTTCCTTTTTGTTCTCGCTGTATGCACACACGCACACAGCTCGCAATTACGCGATATACGTATATTTCCATTCCATTTATAGAGCGAACCTTCGCTCGCGCGCTCGCGACCTACCAGGCCTCTCCGTTGCTGCTGTGTTACTGCTACTACTCGGTAGAGTGAACGTTTTAAGGTGTTTGACCGAGTCCAAGACTCAGTTGCTGCTCTCGCGGTGCAAAACTTTTATGTATCGCGTTCAGAGAGGAATTATTCATGCGGGTATACGTTATCCCGTTTTGTCGTCCTCTCTGCACATAAGCGGGACAAAAAAAGCAAGATTCGTTAGTTAAGTGGATTCTGAACTTTGGTTGAATACGAAATTCTGAAAATGGATTATATCCTGGGGAAGTTTTAGGGAAGTTTGTGCATGCAAGTCTTGCCCTTGATACAGGATCTATTATTTTTGCGCCAAAGAATAGAAGCGATTAAAATATTTTAGCTGCAAAAATGGCTGTTATAAGATATTCTAATCAGAATTTAATGGGCAAACTTGAAAAATGCAAGGAATAACGATAATATCGTTATTTTTCCCCCTTTGCATCGAAGGTTTCGCACTACCAATTTATAATATCCCTTTTTGTAAGTTTTAAGCATTTTTTATTTGAACAAACTATATATAATATATATTTAATAAAGTATTGTTACAATTATATATCTATAGGTAGATGTTCTAGGGTTCTAGAGTAGTAAAAATTTAATTATTACTCTATCTATGCTTTGCAACATCACTCTTGGAATGAATTGTAGACAGGATAGTGATTCATAAAATATATAATCTTGATTTGGTATATCCGCCATAACAATAAAAAATACCTTGATAAATTATTATCACAAAACTTGAATATAAAGATATTAAAACAGCTTTTTATTTGCGAGCATAAAGAAGAGATACAATAACGGATATCCACCACTACATTTATAAAGCCTAACTGCACACATACATATTTCTCTTCGTGATATTTTAATAACAGCGACCTTCTTATCCTTCGAATATCACATGATGTCTGAAAAAAAGAAAAAAAGACAGTGTAATGAGCCCGCAATATATCGATGCTCGCATCTCTTCTATAATATCCGGCAGGTATATCAAGCCTTTTTTTCAATCATCCACAATTTTTCGAGCCTCCGAGGCAGACAAAAGCAAAAAGGCGCCTATCGAATCGCGAGAGAAGATCACCAATCGCACCTGAGATGAAAGATAAAAGAAAAGAAAAGAAAAAAAATGGAGTAGCGAGACTTCAACTTGTTCGTCTTTCTAGCTTCCTCAATTTGGCCTCCTTTATCCGTCGTCTTTATCTGCCTTTTTCGGGCTCGTTCTTATTTAGCGACAGTAAACTTTTGTACCTTATTCTGACTCGCCTCTCTCTCTCTTTCTCCATTTTTTACTTGTATAGAGAGAGAAAGAGAGAGAGAGAGAAAGACGCGCACGAGCTATGTAACGGTAATTCCAAATCCATTTGCGCTTGGCTAAGTCGGAGAAGCTCCTTTTTCATTTATCTTTCTTTCTGGGTCTGTAACTTTGTCCTTCTTTTACGCTCTTTTTCACACTTGCATGACTTCCTCTTCCTCTATTAAGATTTTTTTTACGATCCTCTGCCTATGTGTATTTGTTGTGCACGCTTATATATCGGTTTCTTTTCTTTCTTTATTTTTTTAAACTTTCCATTTCTTGATGTTAATGAGGAAAAGTTCGCCGAGGAAGGTACGTATTTTAGCATATTTATTGCGAAAAATGTTAATAGAGCGCCATAAATTGTGGAAAATATTATAATTGGTAGCCTAGTTAAAATTATAATATAATATTAATAACGCCTGCTTGATTTCTATTTTATTAAAATTTTATGTCGAAATTTCACCGAATTATAAATATTTTGGGAAAATTATTTGGATATAATATTCTATAAAATGTTGATACTATTTTATAATCTTTTTTTAAGGAAAACTGAATCATACCTTCAATATTTATTGGTTAAAACATTATATTACTATTTAGTAAAATAAATAACGTCACAATATATGATTTATGAAGAGAAAAATCAAAAGCTATTACCCTATGGTACAAACTGCAGAAACTAAGCAATCACATTTTTATAAAAGGTGCACATTCAGTTGGTTTTTTTCTTCCATGCATATATCAGGTAATGCTACGTCACGACAACCGCAGATGGTAACCGGATATTCAGCGAAATTTAAAATTTCTCAAACCTTTGCTTACCTATCCTTCCATTAACGAATATCAACTGGTGTATCGGTTTGCATCAGACTCTCCACGATATTTAAAGTGGTACTAAATTACACCAATGACTCATTCTGGCACATAATGCGACTCGAACTTAAAATATAATTTTCGTCTGTAACAGATGGTTGAGAAATGAGTCTTGTCCCTCAAGAATAATCATATCGTGTTAAATTTATCTCTACCAGAAATCAGCAATGATCGTCATTTTAAATTATACAACTAAAGTGTTAAAATGACTAATTGATGTTTCGTCCCGATAACGGTTCCCTATAAACAGCGAAAACAAGGTGATAATAAGAAGGTAAAAATAGTGAAATGGACTCACATGAGCCGAATTTGAATGAACGCTACAAAGTTGTTATTAGTGTCGTTATTTAGCTTCATCCTTTAACACCTGTCGTTTAATTTGATCAATATTGATGAATTCAAGAGACATGGATACTCTCTCTTTTACACTTTCCCAACTTCATTTTTCAAACTCCGAACGTAAGCCTCATTAAAGCGTTTTAAAGAAAATAAAAAGTATAAAAATAGAAATTTCTGATAAACTACTAAGCTTAAATTTCTACTAAAGAGTAGATTTCTACCGTCACTTCAACCATATTTTTTGAGCAATAATATTTAGTTTCATGTACGAGGAAAAGCTCGCTTATACAAGTTAACTGTCGTTGAGTTTAGAATGTTTGCTAAACTACATCGTCAATATAACACTTTTACTCAATGGTATATCATTATACCCTGTGTAAAAGTGTGTTGAACCACCCATAGAGAGTAGTACGAAAGCGCATAAAAAATGCATACGCCCAATCTATCCCAGCGCCAGTGTGTATACGTACGACGTGTGTACATGCTCTACGTGGTGGAAAACTTTTAGGCTAGCTTATAACTGCGTCGAACACGCCTCGCACTTTACAGACTATGTATATAAATGCGACGATGCAGCTCGTCAACTATTCTTTATTTGGCGACAATCAATATCTTAAGGTAGTTCCAGAGTTTACAACAACTTATACGTCAAGGGAGTGGTGCGCACAGACTTTTTCCCCACTCTATAATCACAACTCGTAGCCTTCCTTTCTTTCGTCTTGTAAGTATATATAGCACTTACCGTCTCTCATGCGACACTTATAAGCTCGTGTTGACATTTTTATTCGATCGAATCAACTATATATGCGGAGTCTAAAACTCGTTTAGCTACTTCCGGTATGCGCGATCCTTGGCTCGTGAAAGAAAAAACTCATGTTGTTGCTGGGCGATTAACTCGGAAAATGTCTGTGGAGGAATAACATAAACTCTCGGCCACGAAAATGTAGGTCGTCAAATGCTAGAATCCATCTGAAACACTGCACGGAGATTCAGTCTTATATGCCACTCGATCAAAGATCCCCAACGCGACAACGTTCCAAAGCATCTTCTAAATATCTGCACGGAGAAAAATACTCTCTTTACTTATTTTATTACTATAATCATCTCTAATGGCGAGTCAGAACCAAATTATGAGAAACTTTATAATAATTATAAAACTTATTAGCATACATTCAATAATTTCCGCAAGTCCTGACAATGACAAATGATTAGAGTAGTAACTAAAAATTGCTAACGTCTATACTAAAAATTATACGCAGTAAAATTTCAATAACTTTATTTTTTAATATAGTAAATAATATTATGAATTTTGCTAAACAGTATAGTAAAATCAGTTATTTATACACTAAAAAATATTACTTTTGAAATTGGTATACCAAGCTTTTAATATTTGATATAAAGTATAGTAATAATTTAGAAAGTAGATGCTGAATCTATGTTTTCATTTTTTCAGAAATCGGGAATATAATACGTAAAGGCGATTCGCGATTGTTTTCATGAAGGTCACGTGACGACGCGCTGGTCGACTCGATCAGGTACCTCGAGCATCAACAACGACACTATACTCGCCCAACTCGCTGAGTCTAAAAGCGCGGTTGCCGGTTAACCTATAAAATTCGTGATCGTGGTAAAATTTTTCAGAATGAAAAAGTAGCACTTGTGGAAGTCTCCACCAGGCGGCTACGGACTTTCTGCACAGTTTATGACGACACTCGCAAGTTGTCAGAAATTGGCTCGGTTAGTATATAAGAGAACTTTCAACAACATCTCTTACATGCGATTATATATGCGTTAAAGTAGCGATACATCTAGTATAGCGAAGTTAGGTATTATAAATTTATAGGTGGTTTTATATGTTTACGAAACAGGCAAGCGTCTTTGAAATGTAAAATAAAAATACTTTGCGAATCCAATAAGTAATTTGTCTAAAATAAGTATGTCAAAAAATGGAATATGAATTCAGGTTTAATTTGATAATTCTAGAATATAAGAATTTTCCACGCTTCATTAAATAGAAAAGCATATATAGTATTGAATTCAAAATTTCAGCCAGATTGGAGCTAGATTTGCATATCTTACGATCTAGCTGTATTTCTGGATGGAAGCCTCGTGACCTGACGACGGTTTTAGATTAGAATCTGGGTGGATTCTACTTAATTTTTAAAATAATATAAAAATATATTTTATTAAACGTTATTATATTTATTAATAAATATTGTATAATATTGTAATATTGAAAAATACATATTATGCTATCCATACTATATTATGTCCATTTGGGGTTAATTAATCCGTTTAAAAACGTCCCATAGGTGCTCGTTCTGTATACGCTCTCGAATGAGCAGTATACGAGTTTAGAGCAACTGTGTGGAAAGACAGCTTTCTTATATTTGGTATACTTAGCAGCTGCACAAAACAAGAGAGCGCTCCTGTACTTTGTTTTGGTGTGGTTTCTGCCTCTTATAGGCTGGGTGCATGGCACGTAGCGCAGTACAAAACGGCTGCTCGTGTAAACATAGTACCCCCATGTACTATCTCATATGCAGCATGGCATGACGCAAAAGCTTTAATATTTCAATAATACATTTAAAATAATTATATTAAAAACGTTAAAAATGGACATTATAATAGAAACTGGATTCAATAGAATCACCCACTCCATTTCCTTTAATCCAGAAGGCTTAAAAAAAGCAAAAAAACTCGTTGACAGCAACCACGTCTGGTACGTAAAGGAATACAAGTTTAAAATAGTTAATATTATGTTTTTTATTACTAAATCAAAAAAATAAGGTCATACTATTATATCATGTAAAAAATCTTTTCGAGCGCTTTCTATTAACATAGCTATACTTTGAATATGGGAAACACTATAAAACGGGGGTACTGTGATATTCACTTCGTTCACTATCAGCGCTGTTATCGTTTCGTCTATCCCCACCATCGGGATGCACCCAGCCTATACTGTCCTAAAGCAAAGCATCATCTCTCCCGCTAGCGCTGACGTAAAGGTTAGGTCCGCGTACGGGGTATCTCTTGTCCTGCTTTGAGACGTCAGATGTCACAAAACGAGGCGGCAGCCGCACCGAAACAAAAGTACAGCAGCGCTTTCTTGTTTTGTGCGGTTGCACGTACATATCCTTAACGGGTTTCTAGGCAGCTTGCGATTACATTCTGCCTAGAAATTAGCTGAACCGATCTGCCTAGAAGCTGGTCTACCAACAGTTCGACTCGTTAATTTTCTAGCAGGGTTATTTTAGTTTTAAAAAAAATTTCTTCTGGTATAGTAATAATTAAGAGTAAATAAATTAAAAATTGCTATACTGGTATACTAATTATTAAATTTTATTAAATTAAATAATATTTTCTAGAACTTAGCATACTTCAATTTTGCTGTACTGTCTACTAAACATTAGTAAACAGAGACTCTGTCTCACCATTGCTGAACATTATAGTAATTTTTCATGAAGTTTCTCGCCATTTTTAGTGAACTATTTTTCTCCGTGTGGTATTTTTCCACCAACAGCTAGTCCCGTAAGTTGGCGGCCTAATTTCGCATTGTTCGCCTGCTTCGGCGTATCTCCCAAGCATCGGCACAGTGTTAGCCTACACACTGCAGAGAAAGAGAAGGAACGCCGATTTGTCGAGTTACACGCCTAACGGTCGATTGAGCGCGCGAAGACCAGCTCGCTTCGCTCTTATACGAGGGGTTTCCGTGAGTTGTTCGGGTCTGCCCACATACATACAAGCCCAGACTAGTACTAGAAGAGATAGGATAGAGCGAGAAAGCCGAGCGAGCGAAGGAACGAACGAGGGAGATAAAACCAGCTGTAGCTGCAGGCTAGGCTTTTCCAGTCATCAGTCCAAGCAACCTGACGACGACTACAGTTACGCATAGCACAGAGACGAGTAGCAACAGCCACTGCAGCAGCAAAGGAATAAAATGCGGAAAGGCTGCTGAGCACTTTTGAAGTTTAAGTTTGTAATTGATGGCGCGGCACACAGTTACGAGGAAGCCGGAAAATGTTAAAATAGTTGCTCTCTTAGGAAGCGGCTGGCTACCGCTGCTGTTGTAAAAACTGATTACCGATTGAACAGCGCGATTCAGTACAAAGTGCCTCAGGCAGGCTTTTTTTTCATGGAAAATTATGCGCATACAGGAGGCGCAATTTTGCTTTTAATAGGTTAGAAAATATGGGCGAGCTACTGATTTAGATTCTGGGGTAGAAATTCGCGGTGCTGGGTCCTTTGCGGTAATGTAAGTGCTGTTTGAATGGTAAACTATCTTGAATTTTAACGGGCGTGTCGTTATGTACTTTACTTTGTTCATAAACGATAATTTAAGAGCAAAGTTGAATATCTATATTAATTTTTTTCTTACAACGTGCTCAATGTATTTTTCATTTTGAAATAAGTACAAAAGATGGATAAATTGTTATTAAAAGTTCAAGTAAGAGACTTGGGCAGTATAAGTTGACTATCAATACAAACTTTTATGCCAGAATTAAACTGGCTCACAATAAGATACGCTACCTTATCAATCTGATATAACCTTTGCAGAGATAATATTTTTGCATTAGCAACATGACTTTTACTGGTATACTTTTAATTGCATTTATTTTCAAAATTCCCTACCTTGATTACTCGTTGACGATGACAGCGAAGACAAGACTAGATTAAAATATATATCTTATCGACTCTTGGTATCAATTACTTTTTTACTTGTGTGAACTTCCTTCTTACTAACAACTCACGTGTTGATATTTTTGTAGCTGTAGGCATTATTGTTGTCAAGTGCATTAGACACCATCATCCGGTTTGGGAGAAAGTTAAAATGACAAATCCAAATGCGGTATTTTGATCTCTGCGTTACATATTATAATTGACTTTGTACAACACTTTGTTCGATGAGTTTTCTAAATCTTGTTGCTTGTACCCATTTGTTCGAATAATACCGTTAAAGATTGATGTCTGAATGAAAATGATCATTTTCTCATCTAACACCATAAAGCATCTAACAAAGTTACATTCATAGTAAGGAATATAACTGGATTTAAATTGCTTTAAAATTGTTGTTTGGAGTATATTTAGTCACATCAGGTAATTATAATCCCCTGGTTCAACTTTTACAATTGCAGTTGATCCATTAATTTTCTTTAAACGTGTATTATTAATAACGATTACAGTGCCAACTCGTCGTGCACATTTTTATAAACTTCAAAATATAGAGCTGAAAGAGATGATCTACTCGCGAGTCTTTTTGTAATTACAGTATCTGGTTGAAACGACAATTCCATTTGCGAAGTGAAGCTTGATGTTTTTATAAAAATTTGTGCTTCCCGGTTGGAAAGTGTGACGTTGTCCCGGGCGCACAATATAACAGAGGCACAGAATACCCAGAGTTCGATGCTCGTAATGAACGTGAAAGTCCACAATTAAACAGGCGCGGCGTTAAAACCGCCAATTTCGCGAGACTGCAAACGACCAAGTCGACGACACTAGAAAAGACGGAGGAGGAAGATGAAGAGAAAAGTCATCTTATACTCGGGGCGTCATTCTATTCGACACACCGCTATGACATCGTTTCGGATGACTCGGCATTTAACCATAGCCGAGAGCACGAAAAGCTTAAAATCCCAAGAGTGAAACTGTCTTTCGTGCTGATACTGGCCTCTACGACCTTATCTTTGCTGTATGTACAGTGTGGGTAAGCGTGTATATATATATATATTGCGCGAGTATCGCTAATATTATATGTCTCGAGTTTCCGACGATCTGAAATCGCTGTCGTCGTCGCCGTCAAGACTAAAACTCATCGGTGCGCTTTGCCCCGCCGTCTCCGTTATTGCTGCTACTCCGAGACCAGTGTGTATCTGTATATAGTTGATCGGCTGCCAATCGAGTTTGCGAGATCTCCTGTGCTGTGCCAGCCAGGAAAAATGCGTTCGTCATGGCAAAATCCAGACACCCGGACGACTGAAAGTACCAGCGCGAAACTTTATATCGAGGCAAAGAGAGAGAGGCTGGTTTTAGTTTCCAGGATGGAAAATAATCTTGTCAGCTATTTTTAGAAAATCTTAAATTGGTCTTTTTGGTAAATTTACGTATCAATATATTTTTTCGCTTTCATGGGAAACGTCTAAAGCCTAGAATTGAAGACATTTTGGCAATTGAAGAAATAAAGAGCAATAAAATGTAGCAGTAAAAAGGGACGTGTCGTAAATGCACATGTTATAGATACATTGTGCAATTTTGTATTATCAGTAGGTTTAGAAGCAACGGTTGCTATCAACATAAATAATATCGTTATATTATAAAATAATCATGATGAACATACTCACATACTCGTGGGGTTGAAATATAATAAAATTGTCGTATTGATTGCATCGACTCACCTGGAACAGAGACAAAATAAATCTTGATAATTAAGTTATTCAATTATACTGCGAGGCATAGAGGAAAATAAACACTCTTTCGTAGAAAACAAAGGATATGTTATAGAGCAAAGTGCTGGCGGTTTATATACGTCGAATGCAATATTTTCATTAAAAGGAATATAGCACGCGCCTCGGTTGTCAGAAAGTCTCGGCGTTCGTATTATTTAGACACAAGACAATGAGTCATGGTCTTTTTTTTATACTCTTACCTAGTGAGCGCATAAAAATGCGCGTGAATCTATTGTTTTGCCTTTATATCTCTGGCAGATCGAGATTTTATTTCGAAAGCCGTAATATTACAAAACCTGAATATACTTGAAGGGTCTCTGTATAGCGGAGAAAGAAAATTAAAATCGCTGTACTCTTCCATAAATTAAAATCATACTTTTCCGGACAATCATTTTTTTTAATTACGAAAAAAAGGCATCAACCTTCCCTCTCTCTCTCTCTGCAGTTTTACGCATGAAGTAATTCCTTTTTCTTTTCACCTAGAAAATCTACTGTACAGTTATGCTTGTAATATCTTTCGCTTTTTCTTTCTATCTTTTTTCTTTACGATTGTATAAAAAAATCTTTAATAGAAAAAGTAAATTATTTGAGTTTTGAATTAAACCTGAATTAATGATATTAAAGTTATATTAATTTTAACTCGCTCATTGAATATAATAATAAAAAAAGATAAAGTATTTTTTCATTTGAATGCAAGAACTGTTATCTTGATCACGAAAAACTTTTATGTCACAGCTTATCCGAGATCGGGATAAAGCCTTAAAAATATACGTAATATTTATTTTAAGTATATCACAACATCCCCCTTTTGGGCCACAAATCAAAGATTAGAAAGTTGATACACACCACATGAATATAAGGTGCGATCTCTATATACGACAAAGCCGATTAGCATTCTGCCATAAGCCTCTATTCACTCACACGTGTGCTAAGTGTAATGCGGAAATGAAAAGAGAGGCAATGAACAATAAATACTCAAGCACACATGGTGTTTTTATTTTAACTTTGAAATTTGGTGATTGATCTTTTTTCATGTGCCTCGTGACTCATTGTTCTAAAATGTGCAGGAAGCTGTAGCTGCTGCTCGAAGTTTTACATCCAAAAACTTCGAAGTCATTGTACGAATGGCCGTAAAAAAATTCGCTTAATCATGCGTGACTAAAATAAGCGTACACGCGGCTTGTCGAGTGGTAAGAACCCATATAAAAAACTATGACCTTACATACCCGTATGTAAGAGATTAGTTGTACGATTCAAAGAAAGAGATAAACATCATCTGCTGAAACTTATTGTGGAATTTGCTGTACCTGTACTTAAACGCAATGTGTATTCTTTGCATTCAACAGATTAAAAAAAATAGTTTTAAGGCGAATAATATTTAATTTCGCGTATGCACCGTATTAGATTTAATTTATTATTAAGCAGCTTTATGTCAATTATAGCGCATGAATTAATGACGCGATTAGAAAATCGGTAATTTCCGAGTTTTATTTATATACGCTACTTATTGCATTTAAATAAACTTGCGTCAGAAATAGTCGACCGAATACAACCGAACGCGTGACACAGTACGAAATAAACTCGCTTAATCTCTCAATTTCATTACACTCATCGATTTTACGAACAAACAAAACACACAAAAGAAGCCCAACTATAATAGAAAAATCTAAGTGCAAACACACTACACTTCAAAAATCCTCTCTTCCCTCCACGTCAAGATAATAGAACAATGGACACTTGGCAAAGTACACCTGAGTTGGAACAAATATAAAAAAAAAGAGCGCAAGAGAAAGAGAGAAGTCGAGTTTGGAGAGAGAGAGAGAGAGAGAGAGAGAGAGAGAGAGAGAGGAGCGTGTAGAGAAAAAGGAAGGAAAACGCGCGCTGCTCGCACATGACAGTTTAATGAGGCGCGAGCTTCGCACAAAGCAGACGCTGGGATTCAGGAAATACGAAAGACAAGTCAACTCTCTTACACGCGGCAGCTGTTATTTTTTCCCCCTTTCTCGTCTACCGTATAGCTGCACTCGCGTCGTTCTCTTCCTGCATCTTTTCGGATGGATCGCGTGTGCGCCGCCGCGAGATAAGAGAAAGAGATTCTCCGAGGTGAGTTTTCGGCTAATTATTCATTATTTATCTTGTGTCGCTGTGCGCAGGTTTCGAATAAATGTGGAAAAGGTGATATATCCGAGAATATATTGAATGGTGAGAGAACTGACGTTTGAACTTGTTACGCAAGCGCCAGCGAGGAAGTACATGGAATTTAAAAGTTTAAATTACCTTGCGTTCGGGCGAATAGTAGTAGATAGTGCGAACGTGAAAGTTGGCAGGACTGCTTTAATTGTGCATAATTTATACGGACGATTGAAAAACTTTTTTACGGTTAACTTTTCCAACCACTGCGGGCAGACTTTAAAATAATATTTTTTTTTGCAAGAAAGAGTAAAATTTTTATCTCTAATGGTTAAGCCTATTCTAATAATACATCAACAAAAGAATAACGACTGAACTAAACACTTCGTGATACGACTTCAATCAGAGCAACGCTCTTTTAACGAGCTCTTAATAGCCTTTACATATACGTTAAGAAAATCTCTTTGGCAAATACAACAAAGCGTCAAACAGCCTTGGAGAAAGCGAAACCTTTATATACGTAGAAATAAAAGTCATCGATCACGCAAATATAAGTAATCACTAAAAAATATACACACACACACACACACACCGGCGCAGTTGATCCGCAACCAATACACGCAGCGGCAACCGTACATATTTGAATATAGAGAGTCTGTTTGCTTTATAAATCGAGAGATGAAGGCAGCTGAGCTACTTTGTTGAATAATTTACATACATATATATATGAAAGACAGAGAGACACAAAGCGTCTTCTCGATTTAAAAGTATCGAACATGAACATCTAAGGATAATTAATGCCGAGATCTCACATCCGCCATTGGCAGAATCAACGAAATAAAAGTGTTTCGTGATGCACATTATAAGTGTGCGCATGTATAGGAGCACACATACATATATATATGTACGCGTAGTCGCAGGCTTCCTTTTAACGGAGAGAAACAAATGAGAGCGACCTTAGCTTCAAGGTTCCCGCTGATTTTTCTCTCGATATTCCTTCTCGGCTGTGTGTCTGTGTGTGTGTGTCCTTTTTTCGCGCTCGCTTTAATCCTCATAGGCTTCGTATATGTACGCCTCCCTTTTACCCTCTTTTTATGTATATATATATCTATATAAGTGCAGTGCTCGATCTCCATTTTATTATCCTGTCTACGCTGGTATTATAATGAAAAGTACTTTCTTTCACTGTCCTCTTGCTTTCGAGGATCTATCGTTACCAACACGTATCGTATACGTATTGTCTCGCGTATTGTTACTATAATGAATTTGTTGACAGATCGCTATCTATTATCGAGCGATTTCATGGAAAATTGCTTTTGTCTATCATTATTATGTTTTTCAACAGAATGTGAGATCCGAGAGAGAGAAGGTTTACAGTTTTCAGAGAAAACGATTTATGGATTCATAAATATTGTGCAATATGGCGTTCGTGTTAATATGATCAACCGATATATAATGGCGAACGCGGTAATAAACTTCAAGTACATTACTGGTAGAGATACTTTGCCGTTCTAAACTAAACTAACTTAATAAAGTAGTGTGTGTCTGTGTGTGGGTGCGTCGACATAATCGATAAATAGCGAGACAATGAAATTCGATCATAGTGAAAGCTGCGACGTTGTTTTGAAAATGTTGAAGAAGAAATCTCTTTGCGATCCCATAAAGTTCTCTATTCCTATTGATAAATTATAATGATTTGCCAATTCGTAAGGAGTTACACGTTTAAACTTGAAACGTAAATGTTACTACGTAACGATAGCGCAGTAAAAGAATCACAATAACTCTCTCAGTCGCGCTGTCTCTTGTGCCTTTGTCCTCCCTCTTTTATTTTAATCTGCTCAATCTCACAGCGTCATTGTTCAATTCCGCGCGCAAAAACCAACAGTCATGTCTCTTTCCCTCTCGCGATATATTCATCTGTCGTCGTCCCTCCATCTTGCGAAATATCGATATTATAACCCGTTTGGTTGATCATCTTTTATTATACCGATACGTATAATACAGATTTGTACTGTAAATCCACATACTTAAGCTAGTAACATTGTGGTACAAAGAAGAATATTGCGTTATGATGAAATTTTCAACTTTACCTTCAATTTTAGAAATTGTAATTAATCTGCCAAACTTGAAGATATAGTTATACAAAATTTTGAATGATGCAAACTCTGGCATCAAATACCATCGATAAGCCACTTTCCATTTCATTATGAAAACCCGTCTTATATAAAATCTATTCGGTAAATTGAGTGTGCTTATGACTCATGTCATTATCTTACCTACAAGAGGGCCCTTAAAAATGGCGGAACCCAACATCGTCAGGTTCTGACATGTCGACACTTTGTCTCGATTTTAGTTTGGGTTTCCAGCTCGCTTGCACGCACACACACGCCACTATAGCTATGTACATGGCATAGGAATGAAAAAGGCAAGTACAATGTATCTACGTAA
Source organism: Megastigmus dorsalis (assembly GCA_900490025.1). NCBI lineage: Eukaryota > Metazoa > Arthropoda > Insecta > Hymenoptera > Megastigmidae > Megastigmus > Megastigmus dorsalis. Next base: position 125,045 of record UELU01138681.1, read on the forward strand.
TGAATAAAGTGTGTCTGGACTGACGGAAACCTCGTGTGCACGACGACGAGGGCACGATTTTCCGTCCTACTAACAATAAGCTCTATCTCTATCTCTCTCTGTCTCTCCACTGTCTGATGACCCGTGCGCGTGTCTACAGTGTGTTTATTATAAGCTCTCTCGCGACTTTCAGGTTTTATCCACTTAGAGTTTGTGGTTCATATTTTGCGCTTGAAACGCTGTTTTTTGCGACAACAGAGTTAATTATTGTTCTGGGTCGCGATTGTGCGAAGTGATTTGAGGTTATGTTTGACTTTTTCCATTGTCAAGTGTTTTGCGAATGCGCGCGGGTTGGAAGTGTGATGCAATGCAGACGATTGTGGAATTATGGAATTTGGGAGTAACTATAGAGATTTCAATATTTGTTTTCTTTCTATTTCTGTATCTGCACTTATGCAAAATATGTAGAGAATTTTATAGGTACAATTCTAAAACTATTTGCACAAACAGTGATTAAAGGAACAAAGAATATAGTGAAATTTCGCGTTTTACTTTCTTTTACACATGCGTTATCATAATGACGTTACCAAGAATACAATCCTTTAAAACTTGAAGCCAAACATCATGGAAACACTTATTTGGTCAGTGTATGACATACAGCTGGTTAGCATTCAGCAAATGCACGGTGTAACCGGTTATACGATGGAACCCTACAATTTATTTCTCGCAAGCCAAAGTAATAAACTTGAATATTTTGCAGGTAATGAGTCTTTTTTTACTGTGCATTCAAGGGTATCAAGTTTAATGGCCACTTTTATTTTCAAACCCTGCTGTAAATAATTGAATTATTCTAACAAATGTGCATTCGATGTAACAGTACACGTAAAATGTTTCTTGCAATACTTCTGGGCTTATAAATACTATTCAATAAAGCAGAGTGAAGAAAACTTTCGAAAAAGTGAAAACTCGAAAAAAAAATGTTTTCCTATTGAACTAAAAATAAAGTTTATAACAGAAGAATGCCAGAGGAATTTCTCTTTCATATTCTTTGCCTGCTTGAATGCAAAATGATGCATGCCTAACAAATTTACAGATACTCAACTATAAAAAATAAAAAAAAAAAAAAAAAAAAAAAAAACCTGGAGCAAATTTTATATTCGTTCTGCCGGAAGTCACAGTTTGGCATTTGATTATTTGTTTTTGATAAATGCGAGGATCTGCAGTTATATCTGACCTATTTTTTAGCACGATGCAAATCACTTGCAGTTTGGTGTGAAAAAATGCATTTTCCTGACATTAATAAAATAAAGTATTGATAAAATATTTTTCGTTCGAAAAAAAGTGTACACTAATGTGTCCTGATACGATGCAGATAATTTTTATCAATATAATAAAATGATAAATTATTTTTATATAAATAAAGTAATAAAAATAAATATCAAAAATAAATATAAATAGAAAAGTATTAATTGGAAATGACATTGTGTATATTTGTACATTGAAGTGCACATGCTACTTGAAAAATGAATGTCATATATTTTAAAACTACCTACTTATACCTATATTGAATTAATATTTTAAAAATGAAAGAGAAATAGCTTGTACAAAATATTATTTATACTTATACTTTTTTAATTTGTCTAAAGCTTGATTCTTTTAGTAGAACGAGATTTGTCTATTTAAAAGTATGTATAACATGTAATCGGCGCATAAAATGCTAGCACAATAGCATTAACAATTACAAAGATTCTCTACCTAGATAAATGGAATTTCCTGATTAAACTTATCATGATTACCGTGGGAAATTGACGTGATTCATGACAGGTTAAGCATTTAAAGGAAAGCCCCATATAACCTATACTGAATAGCTTCAATTTCAGCCACCCGCGTCACAACAATATTTAAGATTCCTACTTCAACACTTATACGATGACTCGCAACATATAAAATCAATTTTTATTCCCCGAAAGACCGGGAAAAAAACATCGCATCCGTCTCGCACACAACTTCGTAAATGAAACGAGCATTAAATTTTCCCACTTATCCACGCATATATAGAGGAGAGCGGGGCACCACTGGCAGAAAATGTTTAAAATAGAATAAATAAAAGAGGAAATGGATATCAACTTTCTTTGAAAGATTCATGCACTCTTTATTCTTTTAAGAATCGAATACCGTAACGTTCAAACCCATTTGGGCACGCATACTGCAGTATTTTTTTATCTCTTATAAAAGAAAACTGCCAAGCGTGCCCCGCCTATTCTATTAGCGGGGAGACTATGCAGATCAGCGGGGTACATTTGTCGCGGTCTGGTGGATGTATTTAAGTCCAAGAGAGTTTATTTGTTTTATTTTTTATATTTCCTAACCATTAAACTAACACTAATAATTTAGATTAAGTCAATTATCAGGAGTTAATATTCGCGAAGTGCCACTGCTCCGAAATGCGCGAAAGAGGTTTTGATTGTTTGTTTTGATTCGGCGTCCACAGCGACACCATGCTCCTCACGCCAAATGTGCCTCGCTAAGCACTCTTTTTGTAGTTGATAATAACTTTTTTGTCTTTAATCGTGCAGCGAAAAAAAAATGAAATTAAAGTTCGAGAGTTATCAAGAGTTATTATATATCAATATAAATTAATAACTTTAAACGAACGACTGAAAACTACTTGCCGTCGGCAAGACGGACCTCTAAATTTCAACTTTAATTTATATTAAAAAAACATGTTATTTCTATAAGTTTAAATGCATAAAAAGAAGCGTTGTTGAGAAAAGATGTAGTAATAAAAATAAAAATTCAAAAATATTTTTATTAAATAATATAATTTGGACTGTCAAAGTGACCCAGCTGCCAAGATTGCCCCGCTATCCCCTATATCTTTCAGCAATTCGAAAGAGACGCGCATAGATAGCAGAGATAGACCGCAGATAGGCAGCAACGCAGTGTCGTAATATCGCGCGAGCTGCACGCGGCGTTTTACTCGACTTTGAAATCAATCGACGTCTCCGCTCGAGCTCTATATTAAGGTATGATTGTTTTTAAGCGGCCTTGGATAGCGTATGCGCGCTCACCACTACGATAGCTTATTAACAATTCGCGCAGCAGCATAAATAGACGATGGGACGTGAACAGAGAGAGAGCGAGAGAGAGGGAGAGAGACGACGATCGGTGCAATGACTCTCTCGATACAGTCTGTGTGTGTGTGTGTGTGTATGTGCATGCGAGAGAAGAAGCGAGTTTTATAGTATGGTAGGTCAGATGGAAAGGCCATTTGCCAACGTACACTCGCGGATGCTTGAAACACGAGATTCTATAACAACGTTACTCGACACGCTGATTTTGCGCGCGTCGCCGAATCAAAGTTCGTATTGCTATGGCAAGACAGAGAAAGAGAGAATGTGCTGCAAGTGAATATGCTCGTTTTTCGTTGGCGCGAAATTCCTTTTGTGTGAGGTGTATATATGCGCTGGAAAAGGATAGTATAATGTTTCTTCTTTTTTTTCCTGTGCGCGCGATCGCGTTAATGATTTACTATTTTAAAGAGATGCTGCTTTCGAATGATTATTTTTTTTTCTTGCGAAAAGGAGGGCATTTTCTATAGCAAAAATTGCACCGTCCATAAAACACTTTTTAGGTTAGCATATAATTTTCTAAATTGATCGGGATTGTTGTTCGGTTCTCGGGAAAAACTCTTTCGTCTGACCTCAAACGTAGTTAATTTCCAACTCATTATTATTTTTTAATAATCGTTTATCTAATAATAAATCCACGCAATTTCGCATATAAATATTCATTAATTTTACACGATATTTACTTATATAAAAACATTTATAAACTCATGAAACAATTTGTTACCCGTTTACATGGAAGTACATTTTTCAAATTTCTCAGCTATGTCATGTGGCTATCACATTTTTCCTCATATACCAAGTCAAGCGCTTTTCTTGTTTACTTTTGCAAGCGATTTTCGCATTTCGAAATGCGTCGGCGTTTCGAAAGGCGCGCACGTAATGTATAAAGCTTCTATCAGTTACTAGAAATTGCGCTGAATCATCGAAAAATAATATAAACCGAAGAGAGAGAGAGAGAGAGTAAGAGAGAAAGAGAGGAACAATTTGCAAGTTCTATCGGGGCGACAGTCGTGAGAATAAAAATCAATGTCACTTGAATTAAAGTGGAATAGATTTATTATGCATCTTGCAATACGGTCATTCAACGTGCACCAGCCGAGTAGAGAGAGAGAGAGAGAGAAAGAGAGAGAGAGATAAAAAGAGATAGAGATAGACGATTTCGAAATTCGTATGTATAACGCGTGTGAATAAATGTTTCTAATGGATTTTTATGGCTTGACTCACAATTAATACACGCCAGGCTCTCTTTGCTGTATAAAATCTGTGTATTTATACTAAGGTTTTTATGCATTTTTGCAATATGCGCTGCTGTGAAGTATTAAAATGTACGGCATATATCCAGGAATATGAGGAGAAAAATATTGTGTTGACTATAAGTTTTGCGCAATCTTTCACCCCACATTTTATTTCGAAACGCTCTTCGAATCGAAATATTTGTATCTTTGGTAATCGTAAACAATAGGACTAGAATAATGTCTGAAATACACTTTTAGTGCTTATGTTTAAGGTATTCTTACAAAAGACCAAGAATAAGAAAATAACTTGAAATTAAAATGAATTATTCATATTTCTGTGAAATTTCAAGGCGGGTCATTGACCAAAAATGCGAGATCATTAATTTTCAAGATCAACTGCTTTTTAAATTATACTTTACGTCAAAGTAAGAAGAAATTTGCAGAGTAAAAGTTTTCTAAATTCATTAATAATCTCAATTTTGTATAATATGTTCACTCATTTACAAATAAAACATTATGAAAATATTGAACTTCAAACAAGCAATAAAATATTTTTTGGCTCTTTTTATACATTCACTGAGCGCAAGACCTGCCTTAACATATATACAAAACTAAAGCAGCCCTAAAAATACTCGCAACTAAAAAAATCCACCTTCCTTGCATCGGATGTGCTGAGAGAGAGAGAAAAAAGTCAACAGTACGCAGCGTAGCGCGAATATTATGATTCAGGCTGCAGCGGGGCGAAAGTCCGAGACGACACATCCGCACGAGCGAAGATGCATCCAAGAGAGAAAGAGTGCGTGCACATACACGAGAAGATATGAGAGAGAGAGAGAGAGAGAGAGCGAGAGAGAGTGAGCATTAAAGGCAAACACAGCTGTCGAGACGACGAGTCGCGAGCGTGTGTAAAAGTCTATTTACGACTCGTGGGAGTCGTCGTCGTCTGCCTTCCTGCAAAGTCAATGACGCGTGCACGATGATGATGATGATCGTTCCCTTTGAAGAGGCTGCGCGGAAAAATTTTCCCCTGATTTAAGCTGCAATTAATCCTTTTTGCGAGCGCGATGAAAATTTATTGCGATGTCAGTTTCGCAAATGATTAAACCTTTGAAATTTCACAGTGGAATTCAATTATTATTTTGATTTTTGTAGTGTCGAATAATTATTCTTAATGTAATTGATCTAATTTTTTACTAACTTTTCAAATTGTTTAAAAAATTATAGTCCAACTGGTCTGGCCATCAGTTTTTAACGAGATTCATTCTCGGCAATGGTTTGTTTGTATTATGTGTACATATACATAACCTTAAAAAATCGTATTATGTTAAATTGTGTCGTAAAATTACATTAAGTAATACAAATGTATTATAGGGTCAGACAGCGACCGCACAATGATCATAACGATATTTTTATACATATAGGTATAATATATGTACGCAATCTCTGCGACGCGACGCGATATAGTAGTCGTAGCTCTATATTGTATTGTCGTCTGCTAATTTGAAATCTAACCGTTTATCAATACGCTCCGTTTGTTCCTTGCTTCGAAATAGTTATTTAAGTATATACAACAGTACCTGGTATTCTGCGCATGTATTGTGATTGTGTGAAAAATACATTGTTCTATTGTAAGTACACGCAATTTATAAAGTGGAAATTTAAAGGCAATTTCATTAATAAGTGCATTATAACCTTAAAGTGTGGTTTTAATAATCTTAACTCGATAAGAATTTGGTTTATATATGAAATGCTTCGATCAATTTCTATACTTAATATAATATACACCTGTCACTAAAAACACTGGAAGAATATCTTCGATATTAAGTTCGAATACTAACTTACATCATTTTTAATAAATTTGTTAACTTTTAAGAAATTCATTAAAAATGATGTTATAAGTTAGTATTTTTATTTATCTAACAAAAAATATTTAACATAGTTACTTTTTTAGGCTTTTATCTATGAACCTGTAAATATTCGATATCTGTAAATATATTATAATATTACGTAAATAACGTTTTGTAAATAAATAATATTATTAATAAGTTATTGAAATAATTTTTTATACCGTTGTCTTAATTAAGTAGTTTCTAACCAGTTTGTCGGTATAAAACGTCGTCAGACGCTGGGGTTTCGAGCCAGATATTTTAAAAGATGCTATAAACTCCTGAAAATTTCTTTCACGTGTACTTTCCAAACGTAGGATCCAGCAAAAGAATTTTTCCACCTTTTTAGGCGATCAAAATAGCTTAGAGAATGTAGTAAGAGGAGGAGGAAGTAAGAACGACACGTGTGCGTTAAAAACGAGTAAAAGCTCCTCGCCGGGCTTCTGCTGTATACCTTCGCCCTATTATCGACGAATGTATAAGGGAAGAGGGAACATCGGATAATTGGGTACTTAATTTTGGGGGAGTAACACGCTCAGAAGGAAAGAAAAAAACATACTAAGCATAACCGTTGTAAAATAAAATATTTTCATTTGCGCTGCAAAAATGGTTAGGATATTGCTATTGCAATGCTATAAATAGCTCCTAGTTTATTAAAAATGTATAATAACTGGATATACATGCTTAATCCTGAATGTTGAGAATATTTCGATTTATTAATGTTTAACAATCTGCAAGTAGCTTATAATTCGATTCAGAACGCTAGTTCAACGAACAATTCATTGCTAGGATTCTCCTTGAATTTCAACCATACCTCTGAAAGAAAGAAAATAATCGATACAGCGAGCGTAACTCAGTATTCCAGTCTCCTCTAAAGTGCTCGCGATTCCTAACAAGAATCGACACACAATAGCCTGCAATAGCACCTGCATGATAGAAGCGAAAATTCTCTAATGGAAAATTGCGCGTCAATGAACTTAAGCGCGCCTCGTCATCGTCATAAATCATCTAATGAGCCTGTCGATAATGCAGAAAACTTTATCAATATATCGCATAAGACCACACCTTCGTCGTCGCTAAAACTGGGCCAAAAAAAAATACAGTGAACGCCACGTGTATAGACGTCGTCTCAACTCATCGGAATCTCGCGCTAGGGGAAAGAGAGATATAGCGACGCGCCATACCAAAAGTAGGAAACAAAACGCTTCGTGAAACTAGGCGAAATCAATAAAAACGACTCCCCGGAAGGCGTTTTCCTCTCTCTCTCTCTCTCTCTCTCTCTCTCTCTCTCTATCTCTCTCTATCTCTCTCTATCTATCTCGGGTCAGCAATGATGTCGCAAAATGTTGAAGTATGTTTATATATATATATAGTTTCTCTACAGGCGATTTTTCAAAGTAGATCGATGAAGGCGTCGGCCGATGCATTAGGTCTAATTGAAGGGTGGGGGTGTCTGCAGGTGTTCGATTATTATACCTTGTCGGGGCTCCGTTCGAGTACTCGCTTCTGCGAACGCTTTTTCATATTATATAGAGACTGCAGGGGTAGCAAAACTTGGAATGAACAACCATATCAAATTACTGTTTGCGAACTGCTGTTTTCTGCTCATAATGTGATTCGTTCGAGGAATTGTTATGTTCTTGGTAAATAAAATTATTGAAAAACTTGTAATTTGCAATAATCAATAACAAAGTTAATTACACAATTATATAAAAGTTATTTTCGCTAAAGAACAATAAAAATATTATTGAAATTCCAATCTTTGAGAATCTAGTTCACATTCATAATTTTTCTTAATTGCTAATTATAAAGTCTAATTACTGTAATCTCTCGACAGGAAGGAAAGAAGAACGTCATTAATAATGGTCATTTTTTTCACTCACCCTCACACAACAGCGTGCGAAAAGATCAAAGAAAAAAAGCCCTTGGGCGCATCGCGACCTAAATATCGCATTTCGTCATGGACTTTGCCACTAAAACCAGAGAGAGAGAGGGAGAGAAATCCACGCGCGTCGATACTCCATATCATGCGTGCGCCGTGCGCTCGCGCAAAATTATAATTATTAAAAGCTATTGATTCGAAAGTAATGCTTGCCCCATACTGAAAATTTTACGAGGGAAATAATTGACACGTGCTCTTTTTTACGCGATAAATTGCAGTTCTGAAGTTCGTTGATTGATTGATCGAAATTCGCCCCTATATCAATAATTTCACAATATCTTCATTAATCGTACTCAGAAGTCATTTTTCAGATTTAAAATTATAACGTTTAACAATTTATTTCACTTGTACTAGTAAATAAAATCAAATTATGTACTCTGCCCTTCATATCTAAGCTGTAGTTCACGCGTTCCCAGTAGATGGCGAGTCTCACACACGATTAGAACTGAGAGCTGATGTTGTATAAAGTCCGAGCTTCGTATAAGAAATGTCCATTTTTTAATTTTTATTTACCTTCCTGACTTTTCCAAGATACCAAATGAATGACTGTATTTTATTTTAGAAAAAAAACATTACAGTAAGCAACTTTGGTAGGGATAATAATACTTGCAATTGAAATATTTTTATTGTTTATCAGTTTAAAGTTTTTTATTAAATATTATTAAACAGCTATTCTACGATTGATGATTATATTTAGTATAATATTCAAATAGCGAGTGGTCTATTCGATCATTCTACGGTTATGCAGATTGAAGAAAGCAGACTTAATGTGAATATCTATTTGCCACAAACCCAACTTCAGGCATGAAATTTGAATAATATTTGCTTAGATTTGGAAGCGCATGTATAATGTGCACAATCCATAATACATTATATACATAACATCTATGAAAAATTTTTGCACAAGTTTGTTTTTAATCTTATTTAATCACATTATTATTATTATAAAAAAATATAGATTGAGTGGTTAAAATAAATAATTTGTGATGAGTGATCGATAAATTCACTTTCATATTGTAAATAATTTGTACATAAATTAGAAAAAAGTAAGCCAAGCTACAGGTTAACAATATCTTCCATGATAAACTTAAAATATACCGATTTCTCATGCAGCATTGCTCATACAATGTTTCTGGCCTTGCGCAAGTATTTATAAAATGCGAGAGATGTGTATGTTTTTTTTTTTATAAATAAGAATCGAGCTCTTTCTAGATACATACATCTCTTTTTGTAATGCGTGACGAAGAGTTTTGTGAGAACTACCTATACATATATAATAAAGCGCTCCCTTTTCGCGCACGAAAATAAAGGGAGACCGCAGAAAATGCGTTACAATAAAAAATTAATTTATGCAAAATAACAAATAGATATATACTTTTTATCAACCTTAAGATATTGACTTGAGCTTTTTCTGATCGTACTTACCGTTTTATTAGGTTTTATTAGAGTATAGCAATTTCTAGAAGTATTTTATATAATATGTCGATAAAAACTTTTCCTTGAAAAATGACGTTTACGAATTCTAGGTACGAAGCGCATTAAATAAAGATTGTTTAAATATAAATTCTATAATATATTAGAAAGTAAATAAAATTTGTAACTAAGTATATTGAGACATGAAATTCATTTTTCAGCAATTTTATAGAGCGTTTTTATATAAACATAAGTAAATTGATTGATTTTTTCAGCTTATTCTTTTTACTGTATACTGATAAATTAATGAATTTTAATAATTAATATTTAATTATCGAACACCAAAAATTGGTTCAATCGTTCCATATTTTCTCAGTAACATGAGCACATTAGTTTTATATACTTCTTACAGCTTAATTAGAAATATTCAGAAAATTTTGTGTTATCTACGGTTACTTTTGACGCTAATTTTGCTTTTGCAATAATTATTATGAATAATTGAGGGTTGAACCAATCAACTATGCAATGTAAACATCACATTATATGTGTAAGGCATGCATTAATTTTGAATTTATTCATTTTCGTTTCATTATTATGAATTTGATTAATTTGATTATATGAATTTATTAATTTGAATTCATTAATTTGTATTAATCTGCCGCGTTATTTGCATGCCTATTTCAAATATTTATTTCCAATAAATTTAAACTATATAATTTATTTATTTATAATTATTTATAACTAAAAATTGATGAAAAGTATTAAATAATTTAATTTTTGCAATATAGAATTGGCATTATATTTCTAAAAAGACTCCTGGTAATTTCACACAACTATACAGTGTTTATATTTTATTGCACAGAAGTGAAAAAAATATATGACTAAGAAATATTTCAGAATAGATTACTTAGACTGATTAGAAAACAAATCTAACGAAACACTCGAGAAATTGAGCTAAAGAATCCAGCTCGGAATTAACAACAAAAAAAGAGCGCGAAATTCGAAACTCCTAAATATCGCTACATATAACATAATACACCCGAATGTATCTCTTTCGAAATATGAAATGAAAAAGAAAAACGAGATTGAAGCGAAGGCTATACACACCATGCGTTCGCGTTCGAGGTCCCGAACCGAAGCTTTCGAAACGCAGCGGAGCGTGAAAAAGGAGAAGCTGAAATATTACGAATGAGAAGACAGCAGAGTCGAGGTATATAGGGAGCGAGCAAAAGAGAGAGATAGAACGTGCGTCTGCTGCCGCTCAAGATGGCGGTGAGGATCCTCGCTATGACGGTGTGAGGCACGAGACACGCAAAGGCCGTAAACCGTTTGAAATTGTCGCATGTAGGACATGCTGTAGGTATACGAAAGAGAGAATAATTTTGAGGTGCGAATACTCAACTTTTTTAGATGTGGGCGTCGGATATAGCAAAGTCAGCCTAGTCCATTTTCAATAAAGACAATTATGGAACGGTCAGTTAGCGAATTATTGTCTCTATGAAAAGTGCACTTTGCTCGATTAGTGCGAGAACGTGCGTTGGTTTCATAATTGAAAATTGTCGGGAAAGTTTCCTGGGATAATTTTTTTCCTATTTCAATCTGTAGCACGTGCTTGCCGTTATATAGGTAGTTTTCGACCACCCTGTACATACACTCACGGATGAAGGCTTATACGAAATACGAATACAGGCGAGTTCACGCGAATCAGACAGCAACGGGTGTGTAAGATACCTATATAATACCAATGGCACATCTGCCTCGAAAAAGGACGAGCAGGAATTGATCAACTATAATTTTAACAGTTTCGCCGAATTTCAAAGCAATGATTATTCCAGTTTGAAAACTATAGGATTAAAAATCAATATATATATATATATATATATTGTTCAAGTATATATTTATATTGTTAAAATGTTTATATAACAAAATCTTATTATTATTTTGGTATTGACATAGATAAATGATAGATAAATAATTATATTTATGTACAGAACATTCATGATAATCTTAATTATAATTCAGATCATAATAAGCACAATGAAAATTAGCCAATACAAAATTAAATATTTTAAAAAATAATAGTGATTTTTAAAAATACATTTTGAGAAAATAATAAATTTATGTAACAATGGACAACAATTTTCCATACAAAGTAAAAACACTTGTTTGATGTTGAAATTAGTTTTCATTGTAAGCAAAAGTTCGCAAGCTCTAAGAAAATTTAGAGCAATTTATCTGCATGAATTGGAATTATATCAGTCTATACTTTTAGAATAATTTGATTGAAGCTTACCTGTTTACTTTGTAAACTCACATTATAATTCTCTTTAATACCAAATATAAACCACTTGTTTTGAATTTAGGCATTCAAATTTTGCAAATAATTCGTTCATAATTTCTTCAGTTTTGACAAATATTAGTAACTTCAAAATTTTATAACTAAAGTACTATTTTCTAGTTTTATTTTAAAAATAATTCTATTAGTCCAACAAGTACTTATCTTAGTATAAATGATATTTGATTACAAGAAACTAAATAAGATTAAAAGAAACTGCTTATTTCATATGTTTTAAATAAGCTTTACTATATATCTGCAAAAGAATTATACTGTTTTTTATTTAAAATGGACTGAACCGCAAAGCCTTTGAACTTCACAAATAAAGAAATATTTACTGTCAAAATTAAAAAGATTATTGATATTGACCTTAGAACTAAGTATGTGCAAAAAATTATTAATTTGTAATAATTAACAATGTACTTAAATTGACTAAACCATCCTAAAATAAAAATGGTACCTATATAGATTTTAGAAATTTTATAATTGTAATAGTATGTTTTATTTTAACATAAAATGTCCTTTAAAAATGGAGGAATTATTATTTAAAAATGAATGATTCTTGTTGGGATAACAAAAAAGTGTTATTCAATATGATTACAAACTAATGACAAATATTATTCATAAATGTAGTAAAACTTTCCATTGTGCTTTGGCATTACTTTTAAAATTGTAAACAAAACATGTAAATGTTTTATTCTGAAACAAAGTATTTTAATATATGTACCTATCAGATATTTTTTCATTTTCATTGTAGATATTTGCATCAATATATAAATATTTTTATTGCAAATATGCTTGTATCAGCAAAACTAAGCTTCCTTTTATTCAGATAGGCAACTTTAATACATAGTCATCGAACATTTGCGAACTCTATATTTGTTTAGTAAATACTTGTATTTACTATAAAAGTAGTTTTTTTTTTTTTAATAACTGTTACTACTATTAAATTATGAAATTTATGATCAAAGCAAATTATTAGAATATTAAGAAGAAAAACACAATTTTCTCAAATATTTTATAAATAATTATGAATTGGTAGGTATATAATAAATTATCAGCATATGACTTTCTAGAAATCGTACAGTTTCATTTGGCTTGTATTTCAGAATCTTTTATTTAATAAAATAATATATGATAAAAAAGGAATATTTAGAAAGTCAATATGCTGTTTAAAGTATTTTCAATTGAGTTTTTAAAAAATGAAATAAAAAATGTTATGTTTACAGATAAACTTTTAATGATGCAATAAGAATTTTTATGGATCTTTATTACAAATGTTAGAATTATTTAGTTTCTATATTTTATACAGTTAGAAATTAATTTTATACTTTTATCATGTATTTGATACACTAGAAATTACACTGGTAGATTTAAACATCAATACCGAGGCAATAATTTTAAGGATAAGTCAACGACCAATCATTTTATCCACATTGGTATCAAAAACAATAATAAAGGCAGTATAAAGTTGAATGGAAGATCTATTCAAGTTGGTTACACTCACATGTTACAAAAACTACCGGACAAACAGAACTCAAACAAAACTTTCTGCTTTGCATCGCTTCCATTTAACTTATTGTCCAACTTTTTAAATATCCTATTTAAAAGATGCACTTTGCTCGTACTAATCTCATATTTGTGAGCTTTAACCTCTGATCACCTTCATTTTAAGTAAAGCAAGAAAATAAGCGAACAAAATTACCTGCATGCTCGGCGCCCTGATCTCGTCCTCGGGCATTTTGTCCGTCTCCATGTTGATCATCCTGGTGACTGGAGCCGTCTCCAGTCTCTGGGGCGTCCACTAAGCGACGCCTCTCTTGTAACTCCGTCCGCGGCGAGTCGACGACGGCGAGCACGTCGGGCCGACGGAGCAACCACAGGAAGAGCCACACAACGGCGTCTTACGCTTTTACAGCACGGGGAGGGAAATTTTTCACGATTTATTCGACGGTGTGCCCCACACACACTCTCTCTCTCGCGACCGCACACACACTACGTATAACCGTAGGTGTGTACGTATGCGCGCACGTATGTGTGTGTATGTGTGTGTAGTACAGCTGCCTCGCGACAAGCAGACTTGTGCAGAGGGAGAATCGAGGTTAACTTGACGACGGCTACGGGCGACGAAGAGGTCTACTCGCCTCTCTCGAGTTCAACTTTTGCAAGAGCGGTAGAGAGAGCGAGATAGATAGAGAGAGAGAGAGAGAGAGAGAGAGAGAGAGAAAGGAGAAGAGGACGTTTTTATGTTGTGTTGCACGCGCGACTGTACGTGGGAGAGAGAAAGAGAGGGAAGACGACGCGCTCTTTCTCTTATATGTATATATATATATATATATATGATTTTGTATATATACGCTTGGAAGAGTGTGCGTTTTAAGGGGCGCACACGAAGCACGATTCCAGTTTCTGCAGCATTTTCGTCCCTTCTTTACAATCCTCGACTACTTCTTGTTCCTCCTCCTTTTCTTCTTCTCTCGTGTTCGACAGGAACTTTTCTCAGCTTGCCGTTATAGGTATCTCCCTCAAATCGACAATGAGACTTTAAACAACGTCGCTCGTCGGACGGGAGTGAACGCACAGAAAAAAAAGCACACAGACACCACACGCACACTATTTTGGTGGCACGCCCGCGTGTACAGCAGCAGCAGGAGCACAACCTAAACGAGAATTTGTTAACACACACGCGGCACAGACCAAAGCATTAGATGCTGGGTCTTTCTCTCTCTCTTCTGAGGCAATTCGCGCGCGACTAGACAGACCCACGTCGTCGGTCGTGTATATAGAGAGCTCCACGATTCGTGTGCTGCTTTTGGAAAGTTGGATGGATAATGTGCTTGTATAGGCTGTGAGCTCCGTACGAACGGACCCGCGCCGAGAGACAGACAGTGGCCTCCTGTGGGCACTGGGAACTCGCTCAGCGATACACGGTGGTGTCGTCACTCGCGCTGAGGAGAAGCGTTCGCGTTTTCTCTCACTCCTATATGTCTGCTCTCTCGGGCAATCGCCGTTCTCTCTCTCCTCCCCCCTCCGCCCCTCTCTTTTCCAATGTACGAATATCGTGTTTTTCTCTCCTAGCGTGTATATTGGAGCTAGTGGCGCGCTATGTCTAACTCTGTCCTGCTTTCGACTTCCCCTCTCGCAGCTCCGCGATTCGCCCGCGGGAAAGTCGTGGGTCGTGGGTAGTCATCCAGCTGTTTTTGCGACGTTGCCACGTCTTTGCGTATACGTATATATACAGATGATTCTAAAGTAAATTTTTTAGCGGTAATTTTAAATAAATTATGACTGTTATGACATGCGAGATAGTCATTGGCACTGCATTATTATATGTAGGTACATGTCCGTGCATTTAGAATTACTTAGTTTTGCGCAAGTACTAACGGAAACTGACTTTTTGCCAACGTGTCAGAATATTTATAAATGAATCATGTGTTCCAGTGACTTTACAGATCAAATAATTGAACATTTTGTTGAACATTTATTATTGATCTACTATTCTGATGCTATTTTTTAAATAGTTTTAAAGATTAAACATTTCATAATATTTATATATGTACATAGACAACCCGCCACCAGAAAGTCTTTAAATATATCCTAATGAAGACGAATATTTTTAAAAGTAGATCAAAATGCATTTATTGTAACCTCATTCTCTTTGGAGCTTAATTGTATTTAACTTACAGCTACCTGAACTCTGTAATCTAATTATGAAGGCTCTGTTAATTGATTCTATAATAACAACTACATGTAAAGAACTCACAAATTATAAGTTTGCTGTTTTTGTAGGAATGAGGATAAATAAAACAATAATAAACTGTTTTTTAATTAAAATTTCGATATATTCTTCGATAATATACCGAATCGTCATTGATTATGCATTTTTTTATACAAAATACTTGTGTCTTAAATAATAAAAATACTTTGGAAACAATAATTACATTTATGTACAAGGAAATCACCAATTAAATTGGTGCATAAATAAAATAAGATCATGTCCATTTGCTTAATTCTATCCTTGTAGTTTTAAGTTCTTTTGGTTCCACATGATTTATAAGGGATGCATAAGGTTTATGACAAACCAATGAGTCCAAGGGTGGATAATAATGTCGGTAACATAAGAAAGATAACAAAAAGCCCAATGCTGATCCAATGAATACATCTGTAATAAAATAAAATCTCAATCACACATAGTCACTGTAAAATATTTCTGATAAATTTCTAACAAACAAACATGCTTTAATGCAAGCTTTAATAATTTTAAAACAATTTTACCTTGCCAGTGATGGTGGTAGTCACAGGTCCGACTCACTGCTATCGTAAGAGCTGTACCAAGTGGAAGCACAAACAAGAATAATTTCCATGACTGTCCTTTGCCACTCCAACTGAATGTATGAAGCTTACCAGCTAAGTACAGTGCCACAAAACCAAAGCTTGAAAATGCCACTGTAAAAGTACCATATTTTTCATTCAAAATATCATCATTATCTATGCTAGGAACTGTTAGACTGATAAAAATAATTAATGTTTACATGAGGAGTGCCCACTTGGAAAAGATTTTTTCCCATCTCTTATGGCAACTGGGTCACCGGTACATTGAAATTCAAAATTGACTTGACCATCCGGAAAACACCTATAGAAGAAGTCTGGCCTTGGCCTTCCTGTAATTGAATAATATTTAAAAATTACAAATTGATTTACTGTATTGACATTATTATATTGAAAAACCTTTAATTTTCTTACCCACAATTATTTTTAATACATTTGTTAATACTCCAGTAAAACCTAAAGCTAACGTAAATGATAATACTGCTTGGGAAAAATCACCTTCCTCTCGTTGAAACAATAACGTTAATGTGATTGCTACCAATGGAACGATAATTATCACTGCCTATAAGAAGAGTCAAAGAATGATTTTATTAATTGATATTATTAAAAAACGAACAGATTATAAATAAATAAAAAATTTTACCCATAATACTGTTGCAGAAACATAAGATTCGACTCGAGGATTTTTATACAACCATAACTCATTCTCGTGAATTTTTCTTGTGAAAGGTTCGACGTGTTCCAGCTCTCTATTAAAATTGAAGCAATACTTACATTAATAATGTAATCCATATTATTTTCATTATTCATATTTAACGTTTTCTAATCTTTCAACAAACAACTAGTGTGTAAAAACATTGATTCTTGTATATAAAAAAAAATATTGGCGATTTCCTCGTAAATAATAATTGACACGTTGAATTTTTGCCGCAGTGAAACTATATGAATAACGTAATGCAGTTGGCTGTGCGTGTGGTTGCACGAAGGCTGTTGACGATTGCGCGCAAGCACGCGATATGTGTTCACGATAAATAGTGAATGAAAAGTCGTACTTACATATTAATGATCGCCAGGAAAACACGAAAAAGGACTTCCATGAACATGGTTCTTAAAATTTTCGAGCAATGCGCTATGGTCATATCAGGATGCTAACATATTTTGGCTAAGCTAATTCGCTCGACGTCGATCATCTCGCCATATTTCGGAGCAGCTGATATACATATGCTGACTGTGTGTTCAGTTGCTATATATATGTCTGGACTTACGTAGCTGCGTACATCCTCGTAATTTTTGGCTGTTCTCTGCGCAGTTCGGCGGGATCTTTCGAAAAAATGCTAAATTCATATTAATTATTTACTAAATTATTTTAAAAAATTGAAACCAGAGCTGAGTATAATTGGTGATTGAGTTCTCGAAGCAGACAGTCAATGCACTTTGTTTACAAAGCAATCTCTTTCTCGTAAATGGCAACAATGTTAGAGAAGATAATAATAAAATACATGTCACTGATTTTGAATCAGCCAATCATTGTCTATAGAAAAAAACTAGACAAAGTAAATTGTAATGGAATTACTTATTAACTAACAATCTAACAAAAAATAAAATGAAAATAGTTAGTTATTTTAATACACTTATGCAAACGCCGAATAGTTAAATAAATGAAAAAGAATAATAAAATTTTATTTTATTATTCTTTATTTATTCAAAATTTTTGTTTCAGCATTACTATTAAGTAATGATACAATAAACTGCTTATTATGAAAGAAGAGCTTAAATAAAAACTATATATACAGTCAAAAAAATTTAATTAATTGTGTCAAATTTTTAAATTAAGTATTATAAATAATTAATTTCTTATTTTATCCACATTATTCTCAATAAAAAAAATCCGTATTATTAAATTACATATATTTTATCATTTAACAATACTTTTTTAATTTTTTGTCAAATATTAACTAGATTATCTTGATAATAGTTAAAATTATTTAATGAGATGATTTCAGTAATTTGATAATTTTAAGTTATATTTATATTTATAAAAAAATGATAACAATTAATAAAGTAGAAAGTTAAAAAAATTTAAATTTAAATTAGCAAAATGACAGCAAAACGGCAGTTTTTTTCGTGTTCCCACTATGCGCCTACTTCGCGAATCGCGTGATGGGATAAAAAAATTGCAGTATAAATCTGGCAACATCGTAAGTGAAAAAAAAACCACTGCATATGCTCGAAATGGCCGCGCCACAGTGGCTTGGCGCTACACTAATCTTGAGGAAACAGCATTTTTGTACTTCAGTCGTTCCGACTCTTCACTCCGGGGAGAAGCAAGACGAGTACCTAATACCAAATATGTTATTTCCTCTTTCTTAAACGATCTAAATCAGAGAAATTTTAGAACTATATATGTATTTGCAATTGATTCTCAGTTCCTAGTCGAAGAAATAAATCTAAATTTAGAGAGAAAAACTCGTAGTCAGTATAATCGAAACATATTTGCGGGAGTGTTCAAAGGAGTGTGATAAAATGAGTGTTGCACAGTCTAGAAACATGTGACGCAACTTGCGTTCAAATGCTCGATGTAACAATTTGACTCTACCGAGTCGGTTTTCAATTCCGGCGAGGATTCTGGAACTCATAACATTTCTCTTTCTTTGGTAGAAATACTACACGAGGAAGAAAGATGCTTGCCTCTGAACTAACTGAGAGCATTGGAAGGTATGATGGATGGTCTTTTGTTATTATTTATTGTTTGCATCGAGCGTCGTTCGTTTCAGAAAGACAATGTTATTGTAGTAAATTCAAGTGTTTGATTATTGTTCTGAACTTTCAGATTAACTTCCTACTTAAGGATAACATTTTATTTTCTTTCATTCTCCGTAAGCTATTTTGGTTGCTCCAAATTAAACAGTTGAAAGTAATGGAAATCTAGTTTTTAAATATTACTTTATTTAGTGCATAAGTGAGGTTGATTAAACGTTTAATTTACATAAGTTATTATTGAAGTAGATAAAAAATTACCTTAAATTTGTTGTATTAAATTGCTAGTGTTACATAGGACACCGAGCACACTTAATTTATTTCATTAAGATTTTTTATCATTCTTTCAAATAAAGAAAAATGAAGCAATAAGAATTATTTAAGTTGATATTAATAATAATTTATTTGTTACAGTCACAGAACCAGGTGTATGCAAAGATTTCCTCTGTGACAATTGGCAAATTCAACAACAAAATCTGGCCGGGAGAATTCAGCCAAAATGTTGTTGAATAATGTACCTGCAGTTTCTACTGCAGCAACTGTTAATTCTGGGTTGCCAAGTCCAACTGGTGATGTACCAGATGAAAATTCAAATAAATTTATAAATTATTTGCATCAACTCGCTGGTAATAATGAACTAGAAGTGGATGTAATTGTAAAAGATCACTGTTATGCTCGTCCCTGGAATTGGAGACCAGAAAATATTTATGTAAAACCTGTTAAAAAACTATTTTTTACTAAAATTTCAAATACAATTTTAAGGTAAGAACCATTTATTTAGACTACCCTTTTTTTAAAAATTGTTTATTTCTTAATTTAGTCAACAATTTAATTTATATTAAAAATAAATATAAAAGAATTTCTTTTTTATGAATTCATATTATTCGTTTTATTTTATATTATGTACAAATAGAATATATATATTATCCATCCTTCAAATCACTCGTTGTGCATATTCAAAATTAAATTCAGATAATATAAATAGTTACACCAACTGGTGAATGTCATGTGACTCTTATGTTTTCTTTTTTTGAATTTAGTCACAAATATTAAAATATCAATAATTGTCATTTTTTTAAATTATATAAAGACAAAGAACAAACATATATGGGACAACACTACAATAAAACAAGAATAAAATAAAATAAAATGAACGTTACAAAACTCAGTCTTATGGTCTTATGTTATTATCACAGCAGTTATCAGTGAATTTAATTTTATATAATATAAATATATTTTAATTTTTTCTTATAGGGATGTACAAATTAAAAAAGAATTTATCAATGTGGAGGAATGTGATCCAGAACCAACTGCACCACCTTATGATTTATCAAAAATACGAACAGTTATGGACGAATTTCAAAGGGTAGCCAACTTTGTTAAACCAGAAGACACAGATGATTGGGAAGAAAAAATTGATAAGATTCTTTGGTCACCCGTGCAAAATAGAATTTTTAGCAGAGTTGTTAGGATACTGAACTCGGAACGAATAGCTAGATTATCAAATTCAACTAATATTCATGAACCAATTTTACGCCGCACATACATTGATATGACAGCTAAAAGATTTCGTGAAACGTTGGCTTCAGCTAATTGGGACTGGAGAATAACACAGTGGCTGCACAGCTTATTGTTTGATTATTTACCTCAGGAATATTTAGCTATTTATTTAGACATTTTACAAACATTAAGACAAAAAATTCCTCAACTCATTGATAAAATGATATCAGTACAGCCCAATATTAACTCTAAAGGCAGTTCTGTTACTTGGGAAACACTTGGTCCACTTCTTAAAAAATCTTGGGATCCTATTGCTCTAATTTTAAATTCTAATAAACCAGTAAGTATAATTCACATCAATCTTTTTTCCCACCTTCTACATTTAATAAAGTTTATTTTCATAACTTATTTAAGTAATTGTTTCTCTTTATTTCAAGTTTACTGAAATGTTTGTGATAATTTTTTCTCAATTTTGTATGTCATGATGAAATGATACATGGAATTTTATTTGTTTACTGTATTATTTATATATTATTCTATTTTCTATATTATAGAAAAAATTACCAGGTAATCCGATTCTCGTAGTTACCCCTAATGGAATGTCAAGCAATATTTCGTCCAGACAGCACAAATGGATAGCACAATTGGGAACATTGGGTATGGTTATTACTGTAAATCCACATTTGGGCTTAAATGCCAATAGGATAACCATGATAGCTGGTATGGAGCAGCTTGTACAAGCAACTAGGGCAAAAATACAGGATGTAAGAGTTGATTTTCCTGGTAGACCAATTATTCTAGTTGGATTCAACTCAGGTGCTGCTTTAGCATGTCAGGTGTGTTTAATTATTAATAAATAAATATACCTACATCAAGCCCAACATACGTTAATTGCATAAGTTGAAAATTGCTTCTTGCTTTAATATCTTTTAATTTATTTTATTAAATTTTTTTCTAAGAATAAAATTTATAAAATTTTACAGATTTGTCAAATGGAGCACCTTACAGCAGTGGTTTGCCTGGGCTTTCCATTTAATACGGTCGACGGTAAACGTGGCACCCCTGACGATACGCTTTTGGATATTCGTTGTCCTGTGATGTTTGTAATTGGTCAAAACTCAATACTAGCGCGAATCGACGATGTCGAGGATATGCGAGAACGTATGCTTGTGCCCACAAGCCTTGTGGTGGTTGGCTCTGCTGACGATCATTTGTGCATTTCCACGACGAAAAAAATCTCCGAAAAGATAAGTCAAAGTATGGTGGATCGCTGTATACTTGATGAGATTTGCGACTTCATCGGTGGAATTCTTGTGCAGCCTCATCCACTGCCTCTGCGCTCGCCGAGTACACTGAATAATTACGAAAGTAGAAGTATGTTGCTAATATTAATGCAATCTGTAACTTAGTATCAAAGTCTTGTAGCATTTATTATATATGTTATACACTTTTTATCAAGGTCATCCTTATCTAATAATTTTATTTTCTAAATGCTTACTAGCAAACTCGGGTAGAAGGGGCGATGCAAGGAAGAGAAAGAATTCGACGAGCAGTTCGATGGATAGCGAGCCCCAATCTCCAGGTATAAAGAAACTGAGGCCGCATTCACCTCAACAAGGTGGTCTTATCGCGAAAAACGTAACAGGAATCGCTAATATTTTGCCGAGAGGTACATTAGTGACACTTACGGGAACAGCATCAACACAGACGCCTAGGCGAAGATCTAGGTCTGGATATACTAATCAAGGTTTTCCCGATCAATTGATCACATCGCGGCTTACACCACAGGTACTAGAATCTAAATAAAGATAATTAAAAATAGAATAACAGTAATAAATAAGTTTTAATTTGCTCAGCAGCAGACACTGGATACATCATCGGGTGGAATAACATTGAACATTGGTTCATTTGCAAGTCTTGCACCAGTGGGTCCCATTCGTTTTGAGCCCGCATCAATTAGTTTACAATCAAATCAAGCAGGGAAATCAGTGAATGCATTGAAAACATCGAATACGTTTATCAAGGTCTCGGGCAACAATCAAATGAATGTAACTGGAGCACCTAACGTCGCAAAGATAAAAATGATTATGCCGACGAAGAGAGTCACACAGAGAACGAGGAACAATTACAAAAACATGAATATCGCGGATAAATCTGGTGATATGAACATAACATCGCCCTCAAGTACATCTGTTAGGGTCAATGCAACAACGAGTACAGGTAATTCAATTTTTCGATAATTATTCAGACTTAATTTTTTTGTTCTTTCAACGTCCTCTAATATAGGTACATTTAAATGAAAAACTTCGTTTTTAAGACAGTAAACGCTTATAAAAATGTTTTCTATTACTTCAACTTTTATAAATATAGAAAAATTTAAAAACTTTATTGTATAATTTAATCAATATGAATCGATTAACAAATCTAATAAGATAAATTCACACGTTTTCTAGCCACGGACGTAAAAACCAATATCATAAATCCAAATACGAATGCCTTGCCGAGTTTTCACGCCAGCAAAGGCTCAGTGAGTACCAGTGGAACGTTAACAGCGAAATCGGCAACGTCGTCGAGCATCCTTTTTACACCTAAAAGCTCGTCAATGGTCACAACGACTGCACCGATGACGACGATGATGACAACTACAACAACATCGACTGCGCCAAGTAAAGGTAGATTATCATCTAGACTGTATAAGAATAAGTGACTTTTAACAGAATTATCTCGAAATGTTCAAGCAGGAGTATTAATTAGATTACGTTGTTCGAGTAGAACTATTATAAACGGTAATGTTGATGTTTTTGAAAGTTTGAAATGATACAAGTGATATTCATAAGCCCTATATATCTAACACAATAATAAGGCCAATTTCAAAAAACCATATCTTTCTATAGGAACTTATAGTATTCCGCGACAGAATAGAATTGTAAGCTGTTTTATGGTAGATCGAGTTTCAAAGAGTTTTTATTGTAAATCAAAAATATTTTCATTTATATTTAAGTTTTTTGGTACCGTGTATCTTTATCTACATCAATTTGAAGAAGTTGATTTGAAATATATTCTAAGTCAAATAGATACGTATTATATAAATAAACAAAATGTTATTCTATAACAACTTACAAACGATTAAACTGTGATAGAGTATAGTGATAATGAATTAGCTATAGATTAACATAAAAATTGCGTTTTTATTTATATATAGTCATAATATGTCACAAAACTAACATAATATTTTTGCACTCAAATATAGTTATAAAGGTTGTTAACGTGAACTTAAGGGATAACACCACTGCAAAATGTTCAAAAAATCGATTTTTCTCCATTTTTTTTTTTGAATGGATGGAAAGATTTTAGGATTATAATGTTTGAGGATATTGTTAAGCATATCTTGAAGTACAAAAAAAATTTTCATCAATATATAATACACAATTGGCGACTGTAGAGCTATTCTCCCGAGGCATGTTGAACCTTAGGCGCTCTGAGGTATGCAGAAGTGTAGCTGGTGCAAATTTGAATCTGTAAAAAATAAAACAATTTCACGGAATCTACATGAGTATAGCTAGAGAAATACGAATAGGGGATTTTAAAAATATTGATTTTTGTATGATTGACGAGTATTTGAAGTAATTCGTTCAATTTTCGACGAAAAAAACGAAAATCATTTGTTAATAACTAACGTTCATATCTCTTAGAAATGTTATTGTAAAGATATGGTGAAATTTTGAGATCGAAAGAATGAAAATAGTTGAAGTTATGCTGCATGCCGTTTTGAAAAATCGTGTTTCGAGAAAAATGCATTTAAAGTTTGAAATTAATCTGCGATCTCAGAACCGTACAGGTGCCCTAGCACTTTCCAATTTTCTTTCCCCAACCATTTTAAACTTAAGCTCGAGCGTGCCTCTTTTGCAGCATCAATTAAAAGCCGCCCGATGTGCTTAATCCGATTTAGCCCTATCGTATTCAGTAAATTTCCATTTCCAAACCATTCATAATATGTAGAATGGTAGTTAGCCCATCATTGAAAATGCAAACAGCTACATCAGTTGTAATATTCAGGACTTTCTTACCACTTGTATAAGATTTTGGAGCTAAATTCCAAACGATTGTATTGAAGCTTTCATTGCTATTTTGCGTGTAGCCTCCAAAGCAACGGCTTATCCATTCACCTCAGCTCATTTCTTTGTAAATCGGCTTGATAGCTTCAAAAACATCCTTAGAAAGCGGTGCCGTATAATGGGAATCGTCTAAGGAACTTGCCGCTCGCGCCTTTTTCCACTTACATCAAGACTCCGAGCACTTATCGTGCTGCGGATTTTCATCTGTTGATAGTTTATGAAATAAAGTCGACCAGATTTCTTTTTTCATGGCTTCCAAGGAATACGGATTCTGACGAATAACCAAACTATAGTAAATTAATAATTTTTCTCTTTCTCCTAGGCCTTCCATCTTCTTTTTGAGATTCCTTAATCAAGTTCCCATTCGTTTCTGCTCATGATCAATGCACTCTTTTTTTGTATTTCGAAACCTTCGTACGGATCCCGGTCCATGAAGCCTCTGAAGGTTTTGCTGTCACCATCACCGATCAGCATATTTATGACCGTGCAAAGATTCAGAGCGCTCGATCATCTCGATGATAGTGTCAACCTTTATCTTACCAGATTGACATTCATCGGCTGGTGCTATGTACCATTGTTCATATTTAGTAGTTCCTCATTGGCTCTTCCTGTGTTCGCAAGACCTACACTACTTCGGTTTTACTTCCACGTTGACGATTTTCCCTGCAAATAATCCAATCATCGATGTGATTCTGGAAAGTGAAGAAAATCTGCTTTTCCTCCACGAACCCAATAAAAAAAATTAATTTATAGCACTCTAACTTAATAAACGCAATTTCGTTGCTTGTTTTCGGCATCACGTACTATAAAATACGGTATGAAGTGGTACGTAAAGGCTTTTCTACTTCACTATGTTCGGGCGCTAACTTAACGATGCAATAATGGACTGCTTATGGCACGGCCCACATAGCACGAAACGTTGGAGAAACGTTTCTAGAACGTTTCTTTGGAAACTTAGCAACGATTCTCTGAAAGTGGAAGAAACGTTTCAGAAACGTTTTAGAAACCTTGAAATGTCCGCTTTTGGTGTCTCAGGAAACGTTTTAGAAACGTTTGTAAAATGTTTCTTATACGTATATGAATTATAAAGTTTCTTTGGCAACGTTGCAGAAATGTTTCAGAAACGGTTCACGTGAAACCTTGAAATAAATGTGCTTAAATTATTTTAAAAAGGGTCATGGTG